>BQNB010036609.1:6356-24715 GCA_026074375.1 Tanacetum coccineum | reverse complement strand
AAGTTGTGTCCAAGTCCTTCTACGTAGTAAACCCTTGATATCGTAACATTCCCAATCTGATAATCATCATATCCAAATATCTTTGCCACGTGATCATTTTCGAATTTGACAGTCTCCAAAAAATTATAAACAAAATTGATGAGCTGAGAGCGATCTCCAATTATATGCTTGGAGCAGCCGGAGTCCAAATACCAGAGAACAATTTGGACGACCTGCATTCATCGAGAGAGGAAGATGGAACATCGAAAACTATGGATCCCCAAGATTAACTGGGTTCCTTTTTGTTAGCAGATACAGATTTAAGAACCTTAGATTTGCTAGCAGGAACATTAGTTTTAGATTTCCTAGGCATCCTTGAGTAAACCAATGTTATGACAGGTTTAGGTATTTCATTATCTAGAACAGTTGGTTTCCTAAGGGGCACTTCAGTAGTTGTGGTAATCCTAGTTAAAGGGCACGCATTTCCTACTATACTGAAGGTCCGACCAGTAGGTCTCCAGATATATCCAATATGTGTAAACACCTTTCCTGTTGGTTTCCAAACTTTTCTCTTTGAACTTTTCTTAATAGATTTAGATTTTACACGAGCATTCACATTATTGATAAAATCAAGAACACACAAATCATGATTATCAGAAAGCATACAACCATTACACTTAACACATTTAAGTTCAGAATTCGCATTAGGCTTGGAATGCTGAACATTAGTAGTTCCTTTAGGTGCAACAACACAGTCTTTATTTTTCAAACTAGATTTAACTTTCCTAGGGTGGGCTTCTACTTTATTCTTATGAGTACTACTTGGTGTTTGCTGAATCTTATCTTTCTTTATTTTGCCTGAAGGTTGTAATCCGCTAGCACTAGTAGATGGTTTTACTCCTGTAGAAGACAACATAGGTTTGTTAGAAACTAGGTTTGATGTTGAGGCTGTTTTAGTGATTGTGTTTCTTGAGGATGTGACGGGCACAGTAAATCTAACTCTTTTGTCCTTGTTCTTTGGGGTCACAGCCACTAATTTTCCATCAGTATTGTTGATACTAGGACAGGTTTTACTGATGTTTGTAAGCAACTCCTGAATTAGTTTAGCATACCTACAGGCAGATTCTAAGGAATGATCTAGTGGGTATTTTGATTTAACCTGTTCAACTAGATCCCTAAGAACGGTAGCTTCTTCCTGAGTGTGCTTAATATAGGCAGAGTGAGCTGTCTTTTTATTCAACAATTTAGGGGTTATTGGTTCCACATCAATCTTAAGCATCTCTGGATCAATAGTGTGTTTTGTAACAGCATTATCAACTAGAGCTTTTCCTTTAAGTTTCCTTAAATCATCCTTGAGAGCTGTAATTACCAAAAAAAAATTCCTGAAGACTAGCATTTAAATCAGAGATTTCCACAGACTTTAGATTGACTTGATTAATTAAATCATCACATTGTTCTTTTGATCGAATACGTGCTGGTTTAATCGAGTCATAAAGTTGCTTATAGGTCTGTTTCAAATGCTCATTCTCAGCAATAAGCTTTGACACCCTATGATCCAATTCAATATTTATTGTTTCAATCTCCTCTAAGTCCTTTTTAATCTTATCCTCATTCATTTTTCCACTTAGAGATTTAATTCTCTCTTTCAACTTCTTTATGACCGTGTCTTTCTCTTGGGACTGAGCTTTCAATTCATTTAATTCAAACAATTAATCAAAACTTGGAGCACTTTGATTTGAAGCAGGATTATCCCTTTGAAAAATTTCTTGATTAAGTTGAGTATCAACTTCTAAAGAGATGCAATGTTTTTCAAGAGTGGTAAAACTTTTGAACAGTTTATCGTAAATCTCTTTTTCAATGAAATCCTTTTTGTTGAGAAGCTCAGTCTCAAGTTTTAGACACTTTTCACATTCATGCACATTCACAGAGACATTATCCACAGAAGAATTCACAAGTATGTTCACAATATCTTTGCTTATTACTTGTTCCAAGAGTCGTTCGTTTTCGTTCAAAACTTTATTCATTTTAACTTCAAATGTTTTTGACTCTAAACGATGTTGTTCCACAGCCTGTTCCATTTGATGAAAGACATTTTGGACTTCAGAAAGTTCATCAATCAAATATTGATCGAATGTATTAAATAAGTCCTTCAGAGCTTTTACAAATGGAATTATTTCATCCCTAAAACAAGCTTTTATATGTTCGAACCCCCACGACCCCTCAGTGATGGTTGTGGCCGTGGTTCTTTCTTTGACAACCACGTCAAAACCAGCAAGATGGTATTTGAGTTTCTTCAAACTCGTATTAACCATGCTGACTTTAGGAAGTTCTTTTGGAACCTCAACTTCGGTGGGTCTACTAGAAAGAGTGGGATATGGAGAATTCGCAGAATTTTGAGACCAAAAGGCTTGTTCAGCAGATAATTCAGTTTGTGGAACAAATCGTGTTTCAAAATCTTGAGAAAGTTGGTTAAGAACAGCATAATCGACTGGTGTAGTATTGACTTTCTTTTCTAACATCATAGGATCCTTTTGTTTTAAAAGCATTTTTGAACGACTCTCTTCAGCAAGCATTAGGGTCTCTTCAGAGTCAGGAATAACAATAGCACTCGTATTCTTAATGACATTACCATCATAAAGCTTTGGTTCCAACTGCTGAGCTTTCTTCAGATAGAAAGAATTTTGAAAACCTAGAGCTTGTTTAGTGGTATGATCATAGAAAAACTAAGGTTTCGTCAACATGTGAACAGTTTGTGCAGATTGATCTCTTTTAAAAACAATATTATCTAGCTGTTTGATCTTCTTTTCTAACGCAATCTCTCTATCGATGTTCCTAGATTCTTCTTTCTTAAAATCATTTTTGAGAAGAGTAACTGTTTGCATTAAAGATTCCTTTTCTTTTAAATGTTCAGAAAGAGTTTGTTTAAGATGATCAATCTTTACAGACTGTGCACTTGAATCTGAAACGTTATCATTACTCCTTAAGTCAACATTTTGTCTTTCTTTCAAAACTTTAACTTGTTCCTTATATCTTTCAAGCTCAGCAGTTAAAGTATCATTGACACTTTTATTGTCTAGATATATCTTGGTACAATTAACTACGTGGGTTTTCAGTTGTTCAATCACAGATAATATCAGTGCATCTTGTTGTGCAAAAGAGTTAGAATTCTGAACAGCTACATGTTGTGATTCAATCACATACTTAGAATAAGGAATGATATTGCTATCACTGGTTATTTCAGTCTCTAAATGGTTCACAACATTTGACTGTTCAAAAGACGTCATCGCCTGCACAGCTTGATTAATCATATTATTATTCACATTATCATGATTGTGTACCTCAGCAAGAGCATCTGAACCATAATAAGATAAATTCGCCATGAGAGCAACTTTGGCAGTGTTAAGTTCATCACAATCAGAGTCATATGCATCCAAATCGTCAGCTTGATAAGCAACATTGTGGGTAATGACAGTCTGTGTGGCTTGACCTTCTGCAATTCATGTATCTACCAAAAATGCTAGTTCCTCCTCATGTAGAATTTGACCATTTGCTTGAGCTTGTACCAACAACACTTAATCCTTAAACCACGAATCATCCCGTTTCCTCTTAGGTTTAGTGCACAGTTTGGACATGTGTCCTTCCCTTTTGCAGTTGTAACAAATAACAGTTCTTTGTTTCCCAGAATTGCTTCCACTTTCTCCTGGAGTGTAGGTCCTTGTAGTACCCCGCAAAAAAAGAAGTGTGTCTCCCCTGAATTGGTTGTAAGGTCACTCTCTTATCATTAATGTTAGCTTGTTGCCTAGGGTTTGATAAATTCCTCAACTAATTATTGGTAGTAGGATTGCGGGTAGTGACAATAGCAGTCAAGAAAGACATCATGTGATTGATGTAATTAATGGGATCATCACCTTTCTGGAACACTGGAACAATTAGACCTGAGGTATTAGTTGGGGAGGGAAATTTAGATTGTTGGTTAACTGTGGGAGCATATTCCAATTGGGGATGGATGATGGTGGAGAATAAAACATTGTGATGAACTACAATGATTGATAATTCATTGGATGGATAAGTGATTCGACAGAGGCGTTGATGATTGATTATTGGTTATTATTGAGACTGATAAGGTTTACAACCATGCTGTTGAGGACTGATATGGTTGTACTTGTGGTTGAAATTGAGAGTTTTGGTATGAGTGCTGATGAGTTGGATAAGGAGACTGGGTCATTTGATGGGTTGCAACCAAAGCAAGCGGATCTGAGTTGTGTTCATGCATTACACGAACCTCATTTGCATGAAATTCATGTTGTCCCAAATAAGCGTGAAGCTGATCAATGTTAGTTGTGTGCAAATCCTGAACCAGTTTGACATCAGTCATAAATTTGCTCTAATCGGGAGGAAGAGTATTCAAAAACTTGGTGTTCACTTAAAATTTTTCCGGTTTCATATTGTAGATGTTCATGTCATTGAGTAGCAGTGAAAATCTCAAGTAGAAATCACGTAGTGTTTCCCCCTTCTTATAAGCAAACTTATTGAATTCATCATAAAGCTTACACTATCTTTCCAGTTTCGTCAATGAAGTTCCTTGCATGAGAAGTTGAATTCTTTCCCAAAGTTCCTTGGCGACTTTATGATTGCTAACCAATGCATACACCTCTGGTGGTAGTCCTTGGAGAATGATATTTTTTGCCTTGATATCACAATCAGCTTGAATTGCTTCCGTGGCAGATAACTCAGAATATTTCTTTGGTCTAGTCACTCCATTTTCCTCAATTGAAGGCTAGATGAGTGGACCATTTTCAACAGATTCAAGGATCATTCGTCCATGTTGTCTATTTATCATGTATAGATCCATTCTGCTTTTCCAAGGATCAGACATATCTTTTTCCAACATAGGTGGATGATTGTCGGCACCAGAAAGAATTACTTTGTCAGCAAGAGTCGTCATTGAGAAATTTGTATGTTAAAATATTATTGTCGGATCAAACGGTTGTGGAAAGAATTTGTGTTTGATTAAGTTGTCTTTTGAGTGTTTTAATTCTTGAAACTACACGGGATTTTACAATTCTTGACAAAACCGAGAAAACACGTTAATGTTTCACGGGATTTTACAAGTCAAAGAAATAAACCGTATAATTTGTAAATTTGAGTTGTTCGGTTTCAATTAAACTTGACTAGTTCGGTGGTCTTTGAGAAATGACTAGTTCGGTTGTCTCAGAAAATGATTAGATCAGTACTCACTGAAAATGAACTAGATCGGTTCTAACTGAAAATACTTAGATCGGTTCTCATTGAAAATGAACTAGATCGGTTGTCTCATGAAAACTGTTAGTTCGGTTCTCACTGAAGTAGAACTAGTTTGGTTCTTACTGGAAAAAACAACTAGATCGGTTGCCACTAAAAAATAACTAGATCGGTTATCACTGAAGAGAACTAGTTCGGTTCTAACTGGAAAATCAACTAGATCGGTTGCCACTGAAAAGTAACTAGATCGGTTATCACTGAAGAGAACTAGTTCGGTTCTTACTGAAATAACTAGATCGGTTAACACTGTTGTAAACTAGATCGGTACTAAACAGAAATTAACTAGATCGGTTGTTTCACGAAACCCACTTTTTCAAAACTCAAAAAGACACGTTTTTGACGATTGTTTTCTGAAAATTTTGTACCAAAAGTGTTACTAAGCCTATAGGGACAAGAAAAATAAAAACTTTAAGGTTTTTAAGCTAAAAAAATTAAAATCAAGATTTTGACCTTTATAAAGCTAACGAATCCAAATGACACAAAATAAGAGGTTTTTCTATGAATCTAAGCACACACACCTATATCCAAGGATACTAGATCAAAGCTACCTATGTAGATGATCTTTTAGTGTGGAACTTAAGCTTAGAAAACAAGAAAAAATCAAAGAGACGAGGCCTTTTTAGTAGTAAAACACACGAACAAAAACAATAAACACAAAATCTAAACACGCCACTCCATGGCTCTTGATACCAATCGTAGACTAATCTATTAACATACTAGATGAGAGGGAAAGATAGGTGATTCTAGAGAGAGTGGGTTGGATGAACACTTAGACAGAGAAAGTAAACATATAAGAGAACTTGTATTAATGTGTGAAAAATGAACAACCAACCACCTCTCCAAGGCATGGAGAGGTGTATAAATACCCTAATGAGGCCAGCCATGGATGGGCTTACATGGGCTTACCATAGGCTTTTCCTAACTTAGCCTATTAAGGTTCCAAAAAATACCTAAACGAGCTAACGACAGTTATCTATGGAGTGACTGATACTTTCCTAGGATTTTCGTATTCCTAACATGTTTGCTATTGTTTATCTCGATTTCTTGATTTATCGTTGAATGCTTGTTTATGTTTATCAATTTATACTTGTTTACGTGCTTTTGTATGCGACCTATCATTCAACTGGATCTACTGATATGGACCAAGTAATCTAGAGTCTGGGATAGCTCTCTATATAGTGATTTATACATCTAGAATCATAGGATCACAAATATTGTCCTTCTAAATCCGTGCTAAGGATACGCTTCTGGCTTAACTAGTTAATCGGATATTGCCTTTGGTTTAGTGAACAAGTTGATTAGCAGGTGAACCTAGATAATTCAACAAATAACGTTCTGATTCCATTAGATAGTTGGACAAGTGGACTACTAGTGTATAAATTGTCGTTAAGCAGTAAGTGGGTAAAGTCTCTATGAGCTAGGGTTTAACAAGATCACCATTTCTTTAATCCCTAAGATAGATTATAATCAGCAAATAAGGATGCTTTATGCGGATGCTTTAATTGTGACATAATTGATGTGACTAGGTCTTAGGATGATGTAATACCTAAGTCTTAAGAATGATATGCCACCTCGAGAGAAGAAATCATTGTTGGGAATTATATTTGAGTTGATAAGACAAAACATATGAAAGATGAAGGACTTAAAAGACAAAGGAGGAATTCTTCAAAAGATGGAAGATTACAGAAGATTTCCTAGAAGATAATTGTAAAAATTAGGAAGATTTAGTTGTTTCCTAATACTTATCCTTTGTAAACCTAATATCTCTAGTATATAAAGGGATATAGGTCATATAGTTTTATGTGTGTCATGATGTAAAACACAGAAAAGTGTGTGTGTGTGTCTAGGCGTCAAGTCCTCTAAGTGGACGCCTAGAATTTGTGTGTTTCAGCTTCAAGGATCTTTGATTCCTTGTTATAGTTTAGATAACACGTTCTAGAATTGATCATCTAGAATTGGGGCTGTTAGGAACGTTTGGTTATTAATGAAGAAACACCTTGTTGAATATCATTGTTCTTATGTTAATTCCGCTATACATATTCTATGTTCAATGTTATTGTTAATCCTAGATATAGATCTAAACAATCTGAGCTTACAACGATCGTATGGTTTCCACAATTGGTATCAGAGCCTGGTGGCTCGTGATCTAGGATCTACAAGGTGTTTTGGTGTCGCATCTATGAAGGAAAAGAGGTATGAATTTTCTGTCTTGATTATCATGTCGAATCTAGTGATATTAGGGTTTTTCAGCAACCCTAATTCGATATAATAGGAAGTTTGTTCACAATTGTTATTGATTGGTTCGTGACAACAAGATGGTTGCTGATTGTAGTTCTTGGTTACGTAATTCAAGAGTTCTTTGGAACTTAATCTATGAAAAGAATCATTAGCAGTTGATGAGAATGATGAATTAGTGACAGTCTAGTAACAGAAAAAGTGTCGCTAAAAGGGTGTCATCTGGATACTTAAAAAAAGAGTATCCTTAAACAGTGGTTATATGTTTTGTACTGCTCGTTGGTGGTTACTACTGCCACGAGACACAGTACTGCTGGTGATCGTAAATATTGGTGCTTTACTAACGCTAAAAAGTGTCTCAAAAGGTATGGGATGAAGGAGCACTTTATACTGCCAATACAAGTTAGTACTGCTCATTCAAGGAAAGTTAATGCTGCCATTTACATGTATTTATGCTGCTCGAATACATAAAGATGAGTTAATACTGTCAGTTTATTGTTAGTACTGTTGTCCTTGGTTAATACTGCTGGTTTGTGATTAGTACTGCTTCTAGTCTATTTTAATACTGCCAGCTTTATACTTAGTACTGCTTATGAGTACTTAGTACTGTTCTTGTTACATTAATATTGCTGCTCGAATAGTTTATACTGCTAGAGTTAGCAGTTAATACTGTTAGTTGTATGTTAGTACTGCTGGCTATGAGTTTGTACTGCTAGCTTTGATCGATATCGGATAACACACATGGTTTAGATCTCGTATTGAATAGGATGCTTCATTTAAGGGGAAGCTAACAGATTGATTTGGTTTAAATGTTCTTAAATGTTTAAAGGATTGTATTTATTGGATTAATTGGTTACGAAGAGGATTATTTATCACTTATTTGACGGTGAAGTGGAGTTTCACAGGTTTGTGTTCTTATCATATCTCAAATGGCTTACAACATTTGGAGATAACTTGTTCGTGCTTAGAAACGATGTGACGGAGACTTGACAAATCTAGCAAAGGTGTGTGATTTTACTTATGGTGCTCAATGCTCACATTTGCTATCACTTTGGTTATGTGTCTCATATAAGATTTGTCAAGAGATTGCGGTATCCTTATACATTGGTTTTGGGTATACGTTTGGAGTCACGTGGATAGTACAAGATATAAGACACAAGTTTGGGTTATTCTACTTCAGCATCAAGTTCGTTATACTTAGTTTTCTTCATCAGTAATCATTATATAGAGCCTACAGAATTGAAGATTCAAGAAATGGTTAACATATGGGTTTCAGGGGAAGCTTATTGTTAAAATGTTTAACCATTTACATGCACCACTTGAGGGGAAGTATTTAAAGGCTCGGATTTATTGGATTATGGTTATGAAGAAGATTTTTTGTCATTATTTGGAAGATGAAGAGGAGTTTCAATGGTGTGTGGTTTTAATCATATTTAATTGGTTACAAACATTTGAAGATATTGTGCATGCTTAGAAAACGATGTGATGAAGGATTGAGATCTAACCAAAGGTGTGCT
Source organism: Tanacetum coccineum (assembly GCA_026074375.1). Lineage (NCBI taxonomy): Eukaryota > Viridiplantae > Streptophyta > Magnoliopsida > Asterales > Asteraceae > Tanacetum > Tanacetum coccineum. Next base: position 15,683 of record BQNB010036609.1, on the reverse strand, counting down.
GTTTGCGATTTCTTTATGGTGCTCAATGACGTAATTTGTTATACTTTTGGTTGTGTGTCTCAGTGAAGAGAGGATTTTTGTCAAGAGATTGCTATTTCTTATACTTTGGTTTGGTATGAGTTTGACGTCACGTGGATAGTACAAAGACAAAGGACACAAGTTTGGTTGTTCTACTACAGGCATTCAAGTCGGTTATACTTTGTTTTCTTCATCAGTGATCATTACATAGAGCATACAGAATTGAAGATTCAAGAAATAGTTAACATATGGTTTTTAGGGAAGCTTATTGTTAAAATGTTTAACCATTTACATGCTACATCAAGGTGAAGGTTTTTACTACTGCTAGTCATTATTACTACTGATAGTTTAAGTTTTTACTGTTCAAGTTCATTTATCTTAATGTGTATCATAGAGGGTAATTTGAGTTGTTGGAAGGCTGGATTAGAAGTGTGATAGTGGTTTGTGGTTGTCAAAATCAAAGTTGCATCTACTTAGAGTCCCCTAGTGGATAATATAAAAAGGGGAAGAAGATTTACAAAGAAGATGTGTAACTTACAGATCCTTGGTGGAATTGCATAGATTAAGGGGAAGTTTGTGCTTATTTGGTTTTGTCATTATCAACTAGGGGAAGATTGTTGGGAAATATATTTTGAGTTGATAAGACAAAACAATGAATGAAAAGGAAACAAGAGGGACTTAAATGACAATTCAAGAATTCTACAAGCTGGTGGAGGATATTCTACAAAAGATAAAAGATAGTTTTTAAAGATAAAAGATGCAGTTTTAGTAAAATTATTTTTATACGATTTACGCTTTCCTTATACAATTATGTTTTCTCTTGTAAATCTAGACGGACTCTACTAAATAAAGAGATCCCTAGATATAGTTTTTCTGTGTGTCAAGATGTAAACACCAAAAAAGTATGTGTGTGTGTCTAGGCGTCAAGTCCTCTAAGTGGACGCCTAGAATTTGTGTGTTTCAGCCTCAAGGATCTTTGATTCCTTGTTATAGTTTAGATAACACATTCTAGAATTGAACATCTAGAATCGGGGCTATTAGGAACGTTTGGTTATTAATGAAGAAACACCTTGTTGAATATCATTGTTCTTATGTTAATTCCGCTATACATACTCTATGTTCAATGTTATTGTTAATCCTATATATAGATCTAAACAATCTGAGCTTACAACGATCGTATGGTTTCCACAATCATTGCACTTAATAAACAAACCAACGTTCTAATCGGATTAATAATGGTTATTTAACACCCCCAATTTAAATCAAGATTCGGGACCAACAAGGGGGTGTTAATAATAAGTACAATAGTCAATAAATTATAGGGAACGACTCGAAATGAGACATTATAAAACATGTTCCATTCCATTAGAAAGTTCAGAGTGCAAGCGTTGTCCCAACATAAGTCTAACAAGGTACAAGTGTTCAACCAAATATAAAAACATTGTTTTTGAGGAATGGAAATCATTTGTTTTAACAAAAATCATTCTTAAGCGCAACTTCCTCTTCGTCCCAAGCTCCAAGTCCTTAGCTTTGATTACCTGAGATAAACATGCTAAAAAATCAACAAAACGTTGAGTGAAATTCATAGGTTTAGTTAAGTATAAAGATTTAGAACACAAATATTAAATCATCGAAAACTTATGGATCAAACAAGTTTTAATTAATAATGCATTGAGCTCGTGACATCCGACCCCTTTGACGAGAATAAATTATGTTGCCCCAAACGGATTAGGTATTATTGCTATATACTTGTAGTTCTCAGAATAATATATCCGTTAAAAGTGGGTGTTCCAAAAGGATACAAACCCCGGACGGGGAGTCACCCCATAGTACTATTTATTATCCTAGCGTCCACCCATCACAGGTAGTTATGGTTCACGATATATTGGGGACTTTAGCAATAGGTACTCAAGCATTAATCATACATTCGGGTCCAGCATACAGGAAAACAATTTGTGTTCAATTTTATAAAGCAATCATGTATCTCCCTCGCGGGGTTTTTAAGAAAACAATTAAAGTAGTAAAGGCGGGGCTATGAACTCACCGTGAGTAGAAGATCAAATGAGAAATCAACGAGATAGAAGACTCCAACAATTGGCCGAGACCTATAAAGCAAGTCGCGACTTAGAATTATAAGTGAAATTGTTATAGTAAAAATAGTTATATAATACTAGTCAAAAATCCGAAACAATCTTTAGTCACAACCTTTTCGATGGAGATGTTCCTTTTGGACATTGTCTCGAAGGAAATGGTGACGTATCTTCGGTGTGTTTCGTCCGTGAAAGAAAGAAATGAATGAAGACGAAAACAAACGAATATAGAGACGACAAGCTTGACAATGTCAAGATGGATGGTGGTTAGCGTACGATAAACTATACTCACAAAGTTATGTAGCTCTTCTCGAGCATTGCGAATATTCATAGATCAAGCATACGACAAGGTATACGGTTGTATTAAAGGTAATAGCAAAAATAGTGGAGGAAAGAGATTAGCCATCTCTATGGTTGAAGAGACGTGGTTGAGTGAGAAGGAAGTAGTGTGATTGAAAGACAAAGAGTGTTTTCGTCGAAGAGAGATAATGTTTTCGTTGAAAAAAATATTTTGATCGGAGAGAAAGAATGTTTTCGTTGAAGAGAAAAGAATGTTTTCGTCGAAGAGAAAAGAATGTTTTCGTCGAAGAGAAAGAATGTTCTGTCAAAGAGAAAGAATGTTCTGTCGAAGAGAAAGAATGTTTTCGTCGAAGAGAAAGAATGTATAGTCGAAGAGAAAGAATGTTTTCGTCGAAGAGAAAAGAATGTTTTCGTCGCAAAGAAAAAGAGAGTGTTTTAACTTATGTTGTTAAAAGGCTTAAATAGGGATTTTCGGATATGAACTTTAACGTTTAAGATCGCAAGTTAAAGATACTTGAATATTTCGGATGAAATATTTAAGTTGTCAAACCTACTAGGAGGAGTGTTAGATTCGTATCTAACTTTTTCTTGACAAAAGAGTAGATTATTCGGAAGAAACAATATGATGATTAAGAGAATGTGTGATTGAAGACTCTAGGAGATGTAAAACCATTTTATGACTCTTTTGACTTTTTACATTTGTGACACGGACACGAAGAAAAATATTCTAGTGTAAGAAGGTATATACCTAGATGCATAAGATATATAGATTTAAGCATGCAAGTTTTATCTATGCATGCATCAACACAATAATCAACAAGATTAATGTGTAAGACTATATGACATTTAAATATAAATTGTCATACATTAAACTAACATAGTGTACGTGCACAATTAACACGTAAGTCATGTAAAATGACGCATACAAAATGTGATAATTTTAAATGCAATAATCACCCCCCCCCCCCCCTTGTAAAACATGTTAGCATTTAGCATTAAGCGCATGTGTTATTTAGATTAAACTAAGATATTTTATCTAAATTGCTAGAAAATAGACAAGCTTTTACAACAAACCTTGCATTCAATAGATAGCAAATACACGTTGAGCATTAAGACAAACATGAAAGCATATAATTGCATTACGTGGGAGCACGTTATCATCTTGAAACTTCAAAGCACATATGTGAAATGCATGTAGTCTAGATTGACTAAGGAGAAACCGAATTTTTTCTTGCTTAGTGTGCACTCCTAATGAAATACAAAGTCTATCAATGTCGAGAACTATTCATTAGGATATTTTAAGAAGAGCCAAAATCAAATTAGAGAATTTAATATGAGACTATCATAGTTGGTGTCAATTCAGGCTAAAACACGACCATTTTTACGGGTTTTACCACAAACCAAACTTCACTTTGGATAAGGCAATTCAACCGTTAGTCAAATGAATTATCTAGGGCAATAGCATCTCTAGTAGTCTTCTCATGTAAGACAAAAATGATTTCCTTATATTTTCCTAATGAAGTTTAGCAAAGATTAAAAATTTATATTTCTTTTCATAGTGGGTCTAACTTGCTTAATACCGGTTCGATAATCCTAATAAGATGTGTGGAATTTCTAAAGTTAATGAGAGAGGAAGCAAGTTATTGTAGGTTTAAAGAGAGAATGATTCATCCTAGAAACCTAGGAGTATGCTTAAGAGTGACAAAGTGTAATGCTCTATAATGAGAGTGTTCAAAGAATGCACCTTTGCATGTTTTTTATGAAAGAAATCCAATTAAGGTTATTTACCTTAATAGATCTTGTGAATGTTTCTTTGTATAAATAATAATGATTTACTAAAGGTTAGTTATATGTATGTTGGACTTTTAAGCAAGTGATTCACAAGAGGGAGATGTTTTAGATCTAATGCCATAGGGCGGATTTACCTAAACCGAAGATGAATTTAAGACGAAGGATCCATCGATCAGGGAGGTGCCAAATTTGGGCAATGATCATTTTTTTTATTATTTGGGAGATGGTGTTGACATTAGGTTATTAGGAGCAGCTTATATAAGTTATAAGAGTTCTTGGTTTGAGATTTCGGAAATGACATCCAAGACTTGCTTATCAAGTTGGTATACTTATGAGTTTCTAGATAGAAATTCATAAGTCGTCAATCCTACTTAGAGTGTGTTAATTTTAGCATGTATAATTTGACCATAGCTAATGACACAACATTTAAACACTTTAGACTCAATGAAACATCTTCATTGCAAGTGTGAATTGCAATTCGATGACTAATCTTGTTGTCTTGCAATCGACTTCGTGATTTCATGTAATGACCGAGGATGGTTAAACACGTAGACTGGGAAAATATCTATGGTCATTTGATTGATATTTCCGTAATCTAGATAAATCCTAATCTCAATTTCATGTTCATATTCCAAATTTGTAATTAGATTGAATATTGAGATTGATTATCGTTTGAATAATAATCATCTTCATATTCAAAATCCTCTTACGCTCACTTATTGAAAGAAGCACAAAAATGGTTTGTTTTTTTTTTTATGGAATATGTTAAATTATTCCTAGTCCTATCCTTAGATGGTTAAGGGTTCTCATTTGGTGAAGAAGAACTAGTATGCTTATTTGGTAAAGTAAGAGAAAGTTTTGATAAGAAGAGAGTTTGAGTTTTGAGTTATGCTTTTGAATTGTTTGAACAAAGTTACCTATGTTATGCATTTACTCATGTTTGGAGTTTCGGAGATGACGACTTTACCAATTACATTGCAAGGTAAATTATTTAAATATTTTGGATAAAACATTCAAGTCGTCAATTCTACTTCATTGTGTATTTTATGCATATATTTGCCAAATATTTGGAACACAACTATTGGACAAGTAGACTCAATATGACATCATTTACACAAGTATGAGTTATGATCCGATGCATATTCTTATCATCTTGGAAAAGGATGTTGTTATTTTCATATCAATCGAGTGTGATTGAGTATATAGGTTTAAGATAATATCTCTTGTTACATTTTAATATAATCTTAAAGCTAGACAATAAGAATCTTATTTCTTTGTCATACTCGAAAATTGTCAATTAGATTCGTAAATAATATCAATAATAATTGAATATGGCAATCGATATATATCGAAATTTTCCTTGACCCTCACGTACAACTCTTTTTTAAAAGAAAACAAATAAAGATTTTTATAGTGTGTTCCATTAATCCTAAGACTAGTTGTATGGTGAGATTGATGAATAATGACAAGTTAATTTTTTTACTTCAAGATTGTCATATATTTTGCTCGTGCGAAAAACTATTTATTGTTATACTTGGTATGAATAGTTTTTGACATTTTATGAGTATATAAATGATTTTCCTAACCATTTTTATACAACACACATCTTTTGCAAAATATTATACGTTTATAAAAAGAATATAATTATGTGTGTGTGTTAGAACAATGCAAGCACAAGCAAAGTTTAAAAATACATTTTCTTGTACTTAATTACCAATGTATTAATAAAATCTTTTATTTTGTTTAACCAACCCAAGGTCAAACAACGCAAGATGATGAAAAGATTTAGACATTTTGTTGAAAGAGAGTTAATGTGTTGAAAATATTTTAGTGACGGGTTTTAACATATGATCTTAGGACATTATTTTTCCACACACTTGACAAACTATTGAACTCTCATTCCTAAATGGGTTAGTACTTTTATTTGAGCTTGAGTTAGATACAAAGGGTTTTGATAACCAAGTGATGTTTTGTGACTTTCATCGTAAAAAGCTTGAGGTTTTGTTAACAAATGCATCGTTTACGTTGATTGACTCATTTTGAAAACCACATTTTCTAAAGCTTTCTTTTTATTTTCTAATTCAATGATATCGTCGAGGTATTTATCTTCTTTTTCCTTAGATTCCATTTTTAAAACATCAACCGTTGTTGACAAAGTCTTATGACTTGCAAAGGTTGCATTGAGTTGTTGTTTTAATGAGTGAATTTGGTTTTTTCAAAATCTGAAACCTTTGCATTTTTGTCAACAATTACCTTTCGTAATTGACTATTAATATACTTTTCTCTATCATTTAACTCAAATTTTTGTCTTTCTTTAAAAAGTTTGATTTGTTCTTTATATCTTTCAAGCTCAGCATTTAGTGACTCGTGTATTATTTTATTCTCCTTAACTATCTCTTTACATTGAGTGACTTTATTATACATCTCTTCAATCATAGACATTAGCATTGTATCTTGTTGTACAGGAGAAGGAGTATCTTGAACAACCGTATTTTTAGTTTCTTTTAAATATTGCTCATAAGAAAATCATATTACTATCACTTGTTATGTCAATATCAGAATCATTATTAAAAACTGGTTGTTCAGAATACTGCATCTCTTGCACACTTTGATCAATCACTTGATTATCTAGATAAGTGTCATGAGTTGGTACCTCTAAGAGAATGTTTGAATCATAATTAGAAAGCTTAGCCATAAGGACAGCACTTGCAGATGGAGCTTCATCACAGTCAGACTCAAATGCATCAAGGTTGTCAGTTTGAAAAGCAGTTGGAGTTGGAATTTCAGGAGACGCTTGGCCTATAGTAACTGTGTCTCCATTAACTACTAAGAATCCATATGCTCCTCATCTAAGGCAACCCCTTATTCTAAAGCCTCAGTAAGCATAGCCTTCTCTTTAAACCAAGCTAAATTACTAGGCCTTTTAGGTTTGGTGCACTATCTTGCCATGTGGCCTTCCTCTTGACAGTTGTAGCAATGAATAACCTTTATCGAACCTGCTGTAGAAGTTCCCCTATTTCTGTTAACACTTGATCCTATAGCACTACTCCTTACCCCACTGCTTGCATACCTCTGTGTCTGTCTCCCTTGAACTGTCTGCACTGTAACTGTCCCATCTTAGATAGTTGCCTGATTTCTTGGGTTAGATGAGGTTCTAAGCTGGTTGTTGGTTGGTGGGTATCAGGAAGCGAATGATGTGCTAATAAAAGACATTGCTTTGTTTAAACTAGTAATTGGATCATCTGAAGGTAGAAAGTATGGTACAGTCAGTCCTGAATCCATTGGTTGAAATGATGCTTGTGTTGGTTGATGAATAGTAGGTGCTTGGTAGGATTGATGATGAACCACTAATGAATGGTTAGCAACTGGTTCCCGATAAGATCATTGCGGAACCATGGGTACATCATTCAATTATTGTTGTGCAAGAGGTGAGAGTTGTTGATGATATTGAGTCTAATTGGAGTAAAATGGAAAAGAGTTGTATGTGTTAGCCACCAATGCAAGAGGATTCGGAAATCGTTCCTTCATTAGACGCACTTCATTTGCATGAGCTTTGTGTTGTCTCAAATAAGCATACAAGTGGTCAAAATTGGTTTTATGCAAGTCCTTGGCTAGCTTCACATCCGTAACAAATTTGCTCCATTCAGGCTGAAGATGATTGATAAACTTTGTATTAACTTGGATTGTTTTCATTATCATTCCAATGGTATGCATATCATTTATCAATTATGCAAACCTCAAGTAATACGAATGAATTATCTCTCCAGACACTGAAGTAAATGTGTTAAACTGATCATACTATTTTGACTCTCTTTCCTGCAATGAGATTTCTGAACCTTCAATTAGTAACTTAACTCTATCCTAAATATGTTTAGCCTCATCATGATGATTCACCAGATAACTATGTTTAAGCTATATCTAATAGAAAAACATAAACTTTAACATTCTAAACATCAAAATCTATATCACTTAAATTTTCGAGAAAAAATTTGCAATAATTTTTGATGAGGTGTCATTTTATACGCTTTTTAGAGGTTATTTAACCCCCTAAATCATTCTATTATTCCCAATTCATGTACTTAAACATTTGTTTGTGGGTTTTTAGTGTGTAATTTTTAGGAGAAGAACCCTAACTTTAATAGTTTGAGTGTAGCAGCTTTTAGGCCGTTTTTAAGGCCTCAAAACCCTATTGTATCAGCCTTCAATCCATGATTGAATCAAGTGAAGTTCATTTATCTTTAATCACTTAATATCTCTATGTGTTTTGTAATTGATTCTTGTTCTTCTTCTTTATTTAACATGCTAGGCTAGATCCCAGAGTATTTACTTATGATTGCATGAAACTTAATATGTAGATTCATATTATGTTGCTTCTTGTGATAGATGTGCGTGTTAGGCTTTAGGAAACTAGCCATAAGATATTAAATTGGCATAGACGTCTAGGGAAACGCGAGTGTGTAGAAAGAATACCATAGGTAATAGTCTTCATACTACCTTAACCCTAATATGGTTGATCCCTCTTAAGTGTTTTAATTGCATGTAATGTACTCTTAGGGGCCTTGTAATAGTCTTCATACTACATTACTTGTGCATTCTCTTAACGGAATATTACATAGACGGTGGGTTCGTGTAATTCGTTCATGACTTAGGAAATAATTATACAGATCATTGCAAGAGTGACAAAGCAACATAAGTTAGAAAAGCATAATAAGGAGTAATGCATGATTAAGTAAATATGTTCGTTTACCATATAATTATCACTAGTAGTTTAGATGTATTTATTATTTTAATTAGTTAAAAACCAACCAACCTCTCAAACCATGATATTTACTTGCTTTCATAAAAACATAAAAACACAAAAAGAATCTCCTCTCAACCCCTTAGACCTCTATTAGATTCGGTTCGAGCATTCACAAACTATTCCTCTAGAGAATGATAACAACCCCTGAGTCTTGCATATACTACGCTGCAAACGATTAGGTGCACTGCCTAGGGGATTATAAAACTTCATGTAAAGTCCTTACAAACCGTACATCAATTTTACAAAGATAAATGCACACAATCACATGTAATGACCCAATGGTGACTGATATCAATTGTTTAATATCAGTCCTACACATCTATGGCA
>BQNB010036608.1:32737-50001 GCA_026074375.1 Tanacetum coccineum | reverse complement strand
CAGTTTTTGTCTGTTTTTGGTCATTTAAGCTCGTTTTTAGAGGTAAAAGATATGTGTAATTAAGCACTTATCATTGCTCCCGATTGGGACTTGCCCTTTGAAATCATGTGTGATGCAAGTGATTTTGCTGTAGGGGCAGTCCTCGGGCAACGTAAGACCAAGCACTTCCAGCCGATACACTATGCAAGCAAAACTATGACCGAGGCTCAAGCACATTACACTACAACGGAAAAAGAATTACTTGCCGTAGTATATGCTTTTGAGAAATTCCGGCCATATCTTGTCTTGTCTAAAAGCATAGTGTATACGGACCATTCGGCTCTCAAGTATCTGCTCGCTAAGCAGGATGCTAAGCCAAGATTGCTCCGGTAGATTTTGCTACTCCAAGAATTTGATGTCGTTATCCGTGATAAAAAAGGAGCAGAAAATCTCGCCGTCGCTGACCACCTTTCTAGACTTGAAAATCCCCATCTGTAGGATCCTGATAACACTTCACTTCATACAATCGACCATGAAATCGGACTAGAAATGAGATAGAGAGAGTGAGTTGTTTAGAGAGAGAACCATGGTTTGTGCCAGATTTTGTAACCTACCAAGCATGGAATTTGTGTGACAAAGGCATGTCGGTCTTAGCAGAAAATGAAAGTTTTTTCAAAGACTCCAACATTTCTTTTTGGGACGATCCCTTCTTAATAATATAGGTGCTGACAAGTGGATTAGGCGTTGTGGTTTTTACGGGCAAGAAGCTTTTGACATCCTCAAAGCTTCCGACAGAGGACCCACGGGGATACTACGGTGCCAAAGACACCGCTAAAAAGATCTTCCGAGTTCCAGTTGTTTCTATTGGCCCTACTATCCACAAGGATGCCATGAGACTTTGTGCACCCGGATATGTGACATTTGTCAACGTCAAGGGCACAAAATTTCGCAACGTGATGAGATGCCTCAACAACTCTATCCAAGGTTTGCGAAATCTTTGACATGAGGGTGCATTTGATTTTATGGGGCCCGTCCCGTCTCAATAGGGACAAATATATACACCGGGCCGATGAATATTTATCAAAATGGGTGAAGCAAAAGCGCTCCGCCACCAATGACGCCCAGTTGTCTGCAAATTTCTTAAATCTCAAGATTCGCCAATTCGGTGCCCCTCGTGCAATCATAAGTGACGCGGAACCCAATTTTACAATGCCAATTGCAAAGGTCATGCTTTAAATACGAGTCACTCAATCGTCTCTCCACCCGCAGTATCATCCACAACAAGTAGACAAGTTGAGGTATCCAATCGTGGCTTGAAACGAATCTTAAAAGGACCGTGGCAAAAATCGTGCCTCTTGGTCGGATAATTATGATGACGCACTTTGGGCCTTTCCGCACAGCTTACAAAACACCCATCGGGTGTACTCCATACAAGCTAGTGTACGGGAAGGCATGTCATCTTCCGATTGAGCTCGAGCACAAAGCTTACTGGGCCCTTAAGCATACAAACTTTGATATCCAAAACCCGGTGATCAAAGGAAAGTTTCAAACTCAATGAAATTAATGAACTTCGTGATCATGCCTAGATAATTCTTTAATTTAAAGGAAAAACAAAGAGAATCCATGACTCCAAGATCAAAAACCCGTTTCAACCGTCGGTGATCGAGTCCTCCTCTTTAACTCTAGATTGAAGATTTTCTCGGGCAAGCTTAAGACCCCTGGAAGTGGACCATTCACTTGACCCAAGTTTTTTCCATTTGGGCACGTCATGTTATGCCCAAAACTCCGGGCCAAATTTTATTTCAGAGAGAAAATGGTCACCGTTTAAAACTTCACTACTTTAGAGGGACGTTCCATAATTGGTAGTCCCCAGATCTACAGACATTCCCCCATGAACCAATGAATTCGGGTCAGTCAAGCTTGGACACGGTTTAACAAAAACAAGCGCTTCGTTGGGAGCACCCCATGCTTATCGAGTATTGTGTAAAATGAATAAGTGTTTTCTTGTTGTGAGGAGGCTCGCCTCTTCCATTACCCGTGTTTCGTGTTTGTGTTGTTATTTGTCCAGGAATGCCCGATATGTGAAGAACTCTCGTACGCTAGTATCGTCTTTCATTCACAAGAGTTTTCACATCCTCACTTCATTTTGTGAATCCAAGATCCTAATCCTAATCGACTAACGTTTTATCTTTTGGCACAACTTAAAAACGGCGCTTAGATTTACGTAAGTACCCCTTTCAAAACCTCTGAGGACATGTCTAGTTCTTGTATGGAGGATCTTCGATTTGAAATTTTTGACCTGCATCCGTTGGTATCACGTAATCCCTTTTTTTAACCACAAATTTTGCAAAAATACAAAAAAAATGAAAAAAAATTATAAATTTTCAAAAATAAAATAGTGTTTTTTATCACAGTTTCGACTTTCCTAATGAGTAGAATGAGAATAATTTTTGACTCGATCGGCTCGTTTGAGCCCCTACTATACTCATGTAGGCTAAGCATTCACTAATTCTAGTTGTTTCGAATTTTAATAAGTGAAGAAAAGAAGTGATAAGTTAAATATAAGTTATGTGCTAGCTAAGATTCCTTCTAAACTTATTATTAGTAACTTGTGCTTTTTCTCCGCATTAGCTCTAATCCAGCCTAATCATACGATGTTTTTCAATTCAACTAAGTCAAATCGATGTTTTTAGAAAAAGCTTCAAATTTATAACTGATTCCTTTAAGCGAAGGTTTTTCTGTTCTAGTAATTTGAAAGTAAAAATCCAAAGAGGCATGAATGAAATATGAAGAAAATGTATGAATATTGATAATTATGCCGATAAGCATACATTTGATTAATATGGATGCAAGTAAAAATGTGTCGTGATATTCCACTCCGCTAATCACAGAGGTGGGGTTCACACTAAGACATCTTTCTTCTAGGATGAGGTGTGTTGTGATATCTCACCAGGAAGCGAGGTCTAGTGAGGGTTTCAAACAAGACCCTATCCTTAGCCATATTAGGAATAAGTGTGTTGAGTTGATTTCCGCCACTACGCTACAACGGGGGAGGGTTTTCAAAACTAAGAACACCGGTCTGTCTGATATCCTACTAGGGAGCGAGGCCTAGGTAGGTGTTCAACCTAAGCAACGCATTCCTAAATTTAGAGACACTTATGATTAAAATGATGAAGATATTGCAAAAAGTTTCTATAGTTAAAATATCGTACTTGTAAAATCAAGTAGGGGGGGGGGGGGGGGGGCAAGTTCCTAATAAGTTGTTGCTTTGAGTCATGATTCATCTTGAATTACGACTATGGAAATAAGTTGATCTATGGTTGAGTTGAAATGAGTACACGCATTTAAATCATATATCCATGTTGGGAGTTAAAAGTTCACAAGTCATAAGTATGAGTGCTTAACATTTAGACTTATATTGACAAATGATCTGGTTTAATTGCTTGGTATGGATCTAATGAAAAATGCAGGACGATGATTTATCCGTCAGGACATCCGTAAGATATTCTATGGGGCGCTTTCTCATTCTATGATCCCAATGTGATAAAATAAAGGAATCAAACAGGTTTTAAAAAAGAAAATAAAGGAAAATCGCAAAAAATATTAGGGATAGTTAGGTACATATAAATATGGTGAAAACGAGATTTCTGTGTCGAAGCTATTTGATTCTTAGTTCCCCTTTGAACGAACACTTAGCTATTATCGAGTGAATTAGTCGATGGGGATTGAGATTCTTGGTTTCTTGGAGTGTTTACTTCCATAACATTGCGTGAAGGACACGGCAATACCTTAGTATGGGGGATTTTTGGCTGTCTTTTAATTACACCATACCATTTTCCATTAAAAACGGACTTAAAAGACTAAAAACGTACCAAAAATACATTGTATTTGTATGTTTGCATTTGTATTGTGCAGGAAACGGATATTCAAAAAGAAAACCAAAAACGACCAAACCAAGCACGAGATGGAAAGCCAAAGTCAGCCACATGAAGAAGATGCAACTTGAGGGACTAAAACTGCCAAACCTCAAGTTGTATTACAAAAGTAAAAGACAAGGGTCGAAATTGCAAACCGGGCAAAGTTTGCAATGAAGTTATATAACTTGAGGGGACAAAACTGCCGACTTACCCAAAAGCCATCTTTCCCGCCCAACAAAACCCAGGTACAGATAGGGGATGTCGTCCCATACTTCTACCCTGCAAAACCACTCAACACCCTAGATAAATCATTTCAACCACTCCTCTACCCCCCCAGCTGTATAAGTGCCATGTTGGCAATCCCTCACCATTCCCAAGTATTTTCGATGGCTATGATTGACTCCAAAGAAGCACAAAAGAAATTGAAGGCTGGGATTTGTTTTAGAATCACCTCACACAACAAGCACACTTGGTTTTTGTCTCTACAAAGAAACACAGAAGAAAGAAGAGAAAGAAGTCCAAGAGAAGAAGACTTCGGCTATAAATAGAGTCTTTTGTAAACTTTGAAGAAAGAGTTAGTTTTTAGTTTTTAATATCTTAGAATATCTTAACTTAATTTTAGTTTTAAAGTCATTTACAGCTTTTACTTTCAGCTTTGTAACACTTTCAAGTTTTAATACAAATTTGAGGTTTTAAGTCAATTTACAATTCCAGTTATTAAGTTTCTTAATTGTGCTGTTTTGTGTTAAAAAAAAAGCTCTCAATACAGCTTGTTTATAAGCTGCTTTAATTAAGTAAACTTAAAAAGTTAAGTAGTTAAGAGAAAATCACAAAAATCACTCTCAAATACACCACAGCTTATTTTATGGATGATAAGCCAGTTTTGGATGGGCTTATGGACTCTCACTAGCTTGTCTTTATACAAGCAAGGAGCTTGTAATTCTTGTTTAACCTTGTTTTGAGTCAAGGGTTGTAAGTTTCTATTCTCTTATTTTTCTTATTTACCGTAGAACTGCTTATTAGTGCTTATTTGTTAATTATGTTTACGTATTTGTGCTTTATCAGTATGTTTAGTGCTTATCTTGCTTAGTTGTTAGGTTGAAAATAGTTTGTGTTACTTTCCAAGTTAGTACTGGTAGTATGCTTAGTTAAAACTTGTTAGTTTGATTCATCTCATTTAAGTGCTATTTGAAGAAGTCTGCTTAAAAAATTCTCATTATGTCATTTGATAAACTGTTTTAAATAAATTAGGGATCAAATCATCTTAAAATAAAAAGAAAAATGGAGTGTGAAATCTTTTAGGGGTATTTTAAAACTAGCAGTACTAACCCAAGATAGTACTCGCATCTTCACTTTTGAACTTTAAAACTTGAAGTAACAAACTTAAAGCTAACCAGTACTAACGTCCAATTAGTACTGTTGTAACTGGTGTTCATTTCTGCTTATCAGCGTTATTATTTCTGCTTATTTATGAGTTTCTTAGCTTTTAGAGTAGATTAAGACCATTTTTCAGTACTGTCATTAGGAGTGTAAGCTTATTAAGCTTATTTCCTTTTCAAAGTAGTTTTTCAATGAGTGTTTCATTTTGTAGCTTTTAGCATATTTGGCATTGTAGTTTTTTATTCTAGGTTGCTCATTCTTATTACTGAGTGCTATTATGGGTAGGTAAATATCCTATTTTACTTTTTTATTTGCTTATTTCTTGTTTATTGTTGTTTTTGTTTAAAAGCTAAGCAAACTTACTTAAGCAACAAGTACTAACTTAAAGCTAGCAGTACTAACTCCAAGTTAGTACTGTTAGTTAATACTGTTAGTTAATTCTCTAATGGCGATCAAATTTGATAGCGAATTGTCCTAGGGCGACTAGTGATGTGTCTCGGCTTTTTGGCTTAGGATTTGGTATAAGAGATGTCAAAATTTTAGAGTAAGCATGGAGTAAAGTCTGCTTAGTCTATGGTTACTATTCCTATTTTTTTGAAGTAAACGCGTTTTACGAATACGCACACAAAACTTTGTTTTTCCAGGATGTAAGTAAAAATGGATTTATTGACAAATGTTACATGGTGACTACTCCCAGCATGGCATAGTCCTTCCTGAATTATACATAGGTAATCAGGCTATGTATAATTTAGGGATAACGATGCAATGCTCATTTTCGTCAAAATTGTGTTATGTATAAAGAAGTATCACAAAGTTTATAAGATGACAAAAGATCACAGGTGGATGTAAAGTTGTTGATAGATGATAGTAAAAATGGTTTGACGACAAATCGTAGATGGTTTACAAGGGCAATAGCTAAAATGAACTCATGGGGTGAGTCAATAAAGATAATCTAATGTGATGAAAAATGGTTTCATAAGGTAACAACAAAAATAATTCAAGAATTGATAGTAATGGTAGTTTTATAGATGATTGCGTAATAGCAAAATAAGATGTCAAAAGAAATTAAAAGGTATTCGTAAAATATATGTGAATATATATTTATAAAATGTTTAGTTTTATTGAACGATGGAGAATAATAATTTGTCAACCATAGTAAAATGTTTATAATATAATAGTTTATAACAATCGATTTTAAGGTAGTTTGTTTAATGACCTCGACTTTGTTTTATGAGGCGATACCTAGAATTTGATTATGAGGATGGTAGCAAAATATTTTCGAAGGAATCACGTGACAGTTTCATAATGTAAAGTAAGAGGAGATTATGTTGTGATCAAACAAATTGTTTATGAATCGATAACAAAATATTTTAAAAAAAATTTGACCAATGAAACAGTTTAGAGGGACAAACGAAATAGTTTATTGTGTGGACATTGATACGTTTCGATAAAATCATAATGTTTTTATAAGTAGCGTGATTGTACCATAAATAAAAGTTGAAATAAATTTAGCAAAGTGTATCATAATAACAATAATTTTGATAGATAATCGGGTTCATTGTTTCTTCCCACCAAAAGACACATGGTTTCTTAGTACAACAATCCTATCAATACAAGACAATATATAATTTGATAGATAATTGAAATCGTTCAGTACGACGAAAATTTAAATGAAAGTACAATGAGATCTAAAAGGACAAAAGAGTCTACTATAGTTCAAACTTAATGTTTACAAGGTAAATAGGTCTCTCATTAGATGTTAATGTTAGACATCGTGGCGCATAGAGTCTCCACGAGCTTTCCTTTCTAGTACATTCCACACGGTTCAGAAACTTCACTATTTGGACTATTACTTCTGTCAGGTGTCGCCAGACATTCCACATCATAACAGGTGAGAGTTTGTGATTCCCAGCAGTTAGGATGTTATAAAATGTTTGGGTATTTATGTCCAACCTTCTTGCAATTTACGCACTTTACAGTTGGCAGGTCCATTTTGGTGAAATATTGCACTGGTTTCACAGAGGTATAGATACAGCATAGCCTTCTTGTTGAAAGGTCTAGTGTGGTGAGCTCTAGCACCTTATGCCCTTAGTTATGTTGCTCGAGCATCTGTTGTGGGTTACGTTCCCACTTCCTACTTGTGGCTAGCATTCTCATGCTTATCTGTCTTTCTTCTCGTATAGTCTGGCTATCATGACTTGCATGGCCATGTTGTTTTTTATCTCATAAAATAACAATAAAGCCTCGATAGCATTAGCGACTCGTTTAGGCTGACAACCTGCTCAATTCCTACACTCAACCCTTGAGTAATAGTTGTCATTTGTTCATTCAAAGTAGAAAAGAGTAATAAGTGTGATAATAGTTTAGCTATCTAGATCCTTATCCGAAAATAAAAAATAAAAAAGAGTTATGTGAGATAATGTATGGTAAAATATGGGAGAATGTTCACATTACATAAATAAATGATGGTAAGAATATCATAAATTGATAGTTTAACCAGATTTTCAAACACATTTTTCTGTTGCTTATTATAGATTATTGGCTAAGCTTTTTGGTGGTATAAGCCATTAAGCCATAAGGTTCCATTTACTAGCTTAAAAATAAGCTAGAAAATACCCTTTTGGTTGTTTGGTTAAAAGTTAGGCTGGTAAGCATTATTGCTTATCTGAACTTTTGGACTTATGGCATTGCTTAATTTAAGGTTTATATCTGCTTATTAGGTTAGTCTTAATCCATTTTAGCTTATTTTACTTAGGGTAGAGCTTATTTGAGCTTATTTGCATTTTTAGCTTAACATTTTAGGTTTAAAAGATCTTCAATGTTATTCTGTCATTTTTAGCTTATTCTAGTCTTAAATTTAGCTTATTTTTGCTCCACAATCTTAATAGGGACAATGTTATAAGCTTCATAAGCCCTTTTGCTTTTCCATAGCTTATTTAGTTTTAGAAAGTAGCCAGAACAAATTTAGCATTTAACCATTTAGTTTAGTTTAGCATTCTGTCAAGCTTTTGAGTTTATTTCTGAGCTTATTGTTAAATTTTAAATTTTTTGTCTTCATTAAAGTTGATTGATTACAGCTTATTTATAAGCTGTGAAAAAAAAGGTTTAAAAAAGCAAAAAGGGGAAGGTGGAAGTCCAAGGTGAGCAGGGCTCGAACCCTAGACCTCAACACCCTTAACCCTTTTAACTCACACACCACACACCACTCGCCCTTGGGTCTTTTTCGGTTTTCTTTTGCACCATTAATTTCTTAACCAAATTTTGGGCCTTTATTCTTATTTATAAGCCGTAGCTTGTTAGGGCTTTATTTTTAGCTTATTTAATTAGCTGGCTTAACATCTTATTTTTCCAGCCCTTCCACATAACTTTAAGACTTTTGCAAATTTTTTCAGATTTTTTATTATAGTATAGAGTTTTTAATATTTAATTTAGTTTAAAATCGTTTTTTAAGTCATAAAAAATTAAAAAAAAGTCCAAAAAAATCTAAAATCATTTTAGAAAATTTTGCTTTTATCAAATAGGACTGAAGAAAATTAGATTTGCTTTTGTACCAGTGTAAAATTGTAGATTTGAATTTTAAAGAACGAGATTGATCCCCGTTCACGTTTTCGTGTTTTTAAGCTTAAATCGCTTTATTTTTGGTTTAGTATTCTAGTTCTTGCATTTTTTAGTCACTTAGGGCATAAAAAAGTTAAAAAAGAACATTTAGGATTTATTTTTTGATAATTAGGGTTTTTTAAGTCACGTTTAGATTCTCGTTTGTGCTTTTTTAGTCTAAATTTGGTTGCCTTAATGTTTTTATTGTAATTGCATAATTTGTCTCGATATTTAAAAAACCAATCAAATCTTTGTCCTTCATGCATCAAATATCAAACCGGACTACGACTTTCGAAATTTGCATTCCTCATTGGGAAAACGACTCGGAAACACGTACTTCCGTGTTTAGGGTCATTGATTTATTGATAATATCCTATTATATATTTAATAATATTAATATTATATATACTAGAAATCTTTAGATCAATTTTTGGCGCCGCTGCCGGGGAGGATTGTATACGATTGTCGTTGCGTTTGACAATTAGTGCTTTGAAGATCCTTCCGTGAGAAGTTATGCTTTATTTCATATCAAAAATACAAAAGGATTTTCTTTATTAGTATATATAAAATTTTAAACATAAACAAATCAAAAAAAAAAATTTGTCCTATAAAGAAAAAAATATGATCATCAAAATAATGTTCTTTCTCAACTTGAACATTATCATAATAAGTTCTCGAACAAAATATTTAAAACTTGCCTTTTGTGTCACTTGCGAGGTACGTTTCCCCTTGAAAGATAAACAAACTGTATATTATAAGGAGGGGTATAAGAGGTCGTTCCAACGAACTACGACCTTAAAGGAAAGGTTTTTAATAGCTTTCTGCTTTCCTACTCCTCCGCTCCTTTTGTGCGGTTTTTCTTTTTGAGAGCTACCATGAATCGTGTTGATTATTAGGTTTAAGTTTGTCTTATCTCATTGTCCGTTCTATAAAATAAAAGGTGAATTAATTTGTAAGAAAGAAACAAAAAAAATAGTAAAAATGTTTCTTTTTATATTTTAGAGCAGCGCACTCGTTCGTCAATCCCTGTAATTCTAACCTTCAACAACAACTAGTCCCACGACTATTGTTAACCATTTAATCTTGATGAACCAATTAATAATGCAGAGATCCTCCCGAAGTTAGAAGACCGATAATCGTAACTATGGCGCAACTTGCTACCAATGCACCCACCGAGGTTACAGGATGCAATCCGTTCGAGTTCCCAAGCAATCACCGAGGACAACTTTGAGCTTAAGCATGGTTTGCTTACTCTTGTTTAAAATAAATAATTATTGGACATGACAAAGAAACCCACATGCTCACATTCGATATTTCATCAAATCACTTCTACAATGACTTCCCGAACGACCCTAGTATTTCGGTTAAGCTTATGCTTTTCCCATTTTCCCTCGTGGGGCCGCCCGGATTTGGCTTGAAAAAGAACCTCCTCGATCGATTCTTACATGGGATGATCTTGTTCGAAATTCATAAACAAATTTTTCCCTCCCTCCAACACAACAAACCTTCGAAATTGAAAAACACGAGATTCAACAACGATTTGATAAACATTTTAAGAGGCAAGGACGCGATTCAATGATTCTTCATCGGGCATGCCCACATCATGGGTTTTCGGAATAACAACTTGATACATTCTACAATGCCTAGAACTCTAATGACAAGATCGTTTGAATTTCGCCGCGGGAGTAATTTTTTGGATAAATGCATCGAATTGCCTAAAAATCATCGAGAGCAGATCTAAAGTTCGTAATTCACGAAGCAAAGCGGTTTTGTTGCCAAAGTGAGTATGAGCAATTCTACCCCTGGTATTTCTCCCGATGTTGCTGAACTTAAAGATATGGTGAAGAGCCGTTACTCTCTATAAGAAAAACCAATCCCAAGCACCCGCTACCTGTAAAAGCGTTCGAGGATAGTTGAGTAACTTGGCGGTGGCTCATTCTCACCGGAATTTGTCCCGCCACCGATGGCAACGTTTATCGTGACAATATTCAAGGGTATGTTTCCCAAGCCGCCGTGGCTAATTTCAACCAAGGAAATGCCGGTTTACTGACCCCGATGCAAATCAAGGTTCGACCTCCTCGGTTTTCCTTTCCCCGTTCAACAAAACCAAGGAAATAATCAAAACAGTTACAACAAAAACCGGGGGAATAATTACAACCAAGGCCCAATTTATCGACCCCCGGTTAATCAACCTCCGGCTTACCAAGCCCCGGCTTACCAAGCTCCGGCTCCTCAAACACAAGGTGTGTCAAAATTAACTTTCAAAACTTACATCAAAAAACTAATGATGAGTTATTAGTAAAATATGCTAAACCAAAACCAAAAATGCAAAACAAATGACCAATTTGACGGACTTGCCTTACCAAGTTCATAATAACAATACCGCCTCTACTTCGGCTCGGGTTCTCTTCCTAGCAACACCGTTGCTAACTCGAAAAGTGACTTGAAAGCAATCACTACCCGAAGTGGTGTTTCGTATGATGGGCCTCAAATTCCACTTCTGCCTTCTTCTCTCCCTAAGGTGGTGGAACACGAACCCGAGGTGACAAAGGATAACTTGCAACGATCACCGGAAGTACTATCCACGCTCTGGTGGCCCAAACTCAAACTCAAATTGATGAGCCCGTTGTGCACAAAGACTAAGACAAACATTCCTATCCTTCAATGATTAACCAGGGAGAAGCTCAGTGAAAAAGCTGATCTTTTATCTTTGAAATTTATGGAAATTTTTAGGAATCTCCATTTGAGAGCTTAGTTTCCAAGATCTTCATCCTACACATGCCCAAATTTGCACCAAAGTTTAAAAAAACTACTCAATAACAAAGATAAGATAAATTGACATCTGAGACACTGTAAGAAAATTGCTCGGCGTTAGTCTCAAAAAGTTTTCCCGAAAAAACTGGAGACCCTGGTAGATTTCTAAACCGAGTGGATTTCCGAAGATGAGAATGAATGCTTAATGCCTTGGCCGATCTCGGTGCAAGCATCAACCTAATGTCCTTCACTCCATATGGGAAAGAGCTTAGATCTCCCGAGGATATAACCAAAACCGAAATGAGACTGAATTTTGCCGACCGAACAATTTCAACTCCAACCGGCATAGCCGAGGATGTTTTCGTGAAAGTTGGAACATTTTTCTTTCTGGCCGACTTCATAGTGGTTGACTATATTGCCGATCCTCGGGTTCCTTTGATTCTCGGAAGACCCTTCTTGAGGACGGCACGAGCTTTGATTGATGTTCACGTGAATAAATAATCATAACATTCAAGAGTGGTGATACTAAGAAACTCTCCTTCAACATCATTAGAATCGGTTAAACGAAATCGATTTCATTGATGTACACTATGAGAGTAAGCTCAAGAAGTACTTGGATTCACGGATACTATTCTAAAGAGTGGCAATCCCCCCAACCTTCGGAACCACATTGTTATACCTCGTCTCATAATATCTTTTCTCTTTTCTCTCTCATTTCTCTCTCCTCTTTCTCTCTCTAAACAACTCACTCTCTCTATCTCATTTCTAGTCTGATTTCGTGGTCGATTGTGTGAAGTGAAGTGTTATCGGGATCCTACATTTACCTTGAGGAATTGTTAAGTGTGATTAATAGTGACCCAAATCTCCCTCCGTCACCAGTTTGTGAAATTAATGTGCCTGAAAAGGTTAAATCTTCATGTGAAGATCCTCCCGACCTAGAACTCAAAGACTTACCATCCCATCTTGAGTATGTATTTTTGGAGGGTGAGGACAAATTACCCGTTATAATCGCTAAAAACTTAAAAGATGAGGATAAAGCCGCCCTAATCAAAGTTCTTAAGTCACATAAACATGCCATAGCTTGGAAAATTTCTGATATTAAGGGAATAGATCCTCAGTTTTGCACCCATAAGATTTTAATGGAAGAAAATGCCAAACCCGTAGTTCAACATCAGAGAAGGGTTAACCCCAAAATCCATGAGGTCATTAAGCAAGAAGTTATCAAACTTCTTGATGCTGGGTTAATTTACCCTATCTCTAACAGTCCCCGGGTAAGCCCGGTTCATTGTGTCCCTAAGAAAGGAGGCATAACCGTGGTAAAAAATGAAGAAAATAAGTTAATACCCACTAGGTTGGTTACGGGATGGCGAGTTTGTATCAACTACCGAAAACTCAACGATGCAACTCGTAAAGACCATTTACCATTGCCATTTATGGATCAGATGCTTGAAAGATTAGCCAAAAATGAGTACTATTGCTTTTTGGACGGATTCACCAGCTATTTTCAGATCCCGATTGACCCAATTGATCAAGAAAAGACTACCTTCACCTGCCCTTACGGGAAATTTGCCTATCGTTGCATGCCTTTTGGGTTATGCAATGCACCGGGCACGTTCCAGAGGTGTATGATTGCAGTCTTTCATGATATGATTGAAAAAACCATGGAATTCTTCATGGATGATTTCTCGGTCTTTAGTGATTCTTTCTCCTCTTGCCTTTCCCATTTAGACAAAATGCTCCAAAGGTGTGAAGACACCAATCTTATGCTAAATTGGGAAAAGTGCCACTTTATGGTTAAGGAAGGCATAGTCCTTGGCCATAAGATTTCTAAAACCGGGATTGAGGTTGATAAGGCGAAAGTTGATGTCATTGTAAAATTGCCTCATCCCACTACCGTGAAGGGTATTCGTAGTTTTCTCGGTCATGCCGGTTTCTACCGATGATTTATTTAGGATTTTTCCAAAATCGACCGGCCTATGACCCACCTCCTTGAAAAAGAAACTCCGTTTATCTTCTCGAAGGAATGCATCGAAGCATTTGAGACCCTTAAGTTAAAGTTGACCCAGGCTCTAATTCTAGTTGCCCCCAATTGGGACTTGCCCTTTGAAATCATGTGCAATGCAAGTGATTTTGCTGTTGGGGCAGTCCTAGGGCAACGTAAGACCAAGCACTTCTAGCCGATACACTATGCAAGCAAAATCATGACCGAGGCTCAAGCACATTACACTACAACGGAAAAAGAATTACTTGCTGTAGTGTACGCTTTCGAGAAATTCTGGCCATATCTTGTCTTATCCAAAAGCATAGTGTATATGGATAATTCGGCTCTCAAGTATCTGCTCGCTAAGCAGGATGCTAAGCCAATATTGCTCCGGTGGATTTTGCTGCTCTAAGAATTTGATGTTGTCATCCGCGATAAAAAAGGAGCAGAAAATCTCGTCGCCGACCACCTTTCTAGACTTGAAAATCCCCATCAAAGTGAGCTCGAGAAAAAGGAAATTACGAAAACATTTCCTCTCGAGACACTTGGGATGGTTACCTTTCGTGGTGATGATAATGCCCCATGGTTTGCCAATTTTGCAAACTACCATGCGGGGAATTTTGTGATCAAAGGGATGTCGTCTCAGCAGAAAAGAAAGTTTTTCAAAGACGTCAAACACTACTTTTGGGATGACCCCTTCTTGTTTAAGATATGTGCGGATCAAGTGATCCGGCGGTGTGTGCACGGCAAGGAAGCTTTTGACATCCTCGAAGCTTGCCACAATGGACCCACGGGGGGACATCATGGTGCAAATCTCACTGCCAAAAAGGTCTTTGATGCCGGTTTCTTCTGGCCCACGATTTACAAAGATGCCCACGAGTTGGTTAAAAACTGCGACTCGTGCCAGCGTCAAGGAAAAATTTCACAACGTGATGAGATGCCTCAAAATTCCATCCAAGTTTGTGAAATCTTTGACGTTTGGGGCATTGACTTCATGGGGCCGTTCCCGTCTTCAAGAGGGAACAAATATATACTCGTGGCCGTCGATTACTTGTCGAAATGGGTTGAAGCAAAAGCGCTCCCCACCAATGACGCCCGAGTTGTTTGCAAATTTCTCAAATCTCTCTTCGCCAGATTCGGTGCCCCTCGTGCAATCATAAGTGATCGCGGAACCCATTTTTGCAATGACCAATTTGCAAAGGTCATGCTTAAATATGGAGTCACTCATCGTCTCTCCACCGCGTATCACCCACAAACAAGTGGGCAGGTTGAGGTATCCAATCGTGGCTTGAAAAGAATTCTTGAAAGGACCATAGGCGAAAATCGTGCCTCTTGGTCGGATAAACTAGATGACGCACTTTGGGCCTTCCGCACAGCTTACAAAACACCCATCGGGTGTACTCCATATAAGCTAGTGTACGGAAAGGCATGTCATCTACCGATTGAGCTCGAGCACAAAGCCTATTGGGTCTTAAAGCATGCAAACTTTGACCTAGTGACCGCGGGCGATCACCAGAAGGTTCAACTCAATGAGCTAAATGAACTTCGTGATCATGCCTATGAAAACTCTTTGATCTATAAAGAGAAAACAAAGAGAATCCATGACTCCAAGATCAAAAACCGCGTTTTCAACGTCGGTGATCGAGTCCTCCTCTTTAACTCTAGATTGAAGATTTTCTTGGGCAAGCTTAAGACCCGCTGGAGTGGACCATTCACTGTAACCCAAGTTTTTCCATATGGCACTATCGAGTTATCCCAAAACTCTAGGCCAAATTTCAAAGTGAATGGTCATCGTTTGAAGCACTACTTTGGAAGGGACGTACCATAATTGGTAGTCCCGGATCTCCAAACTTTCCCCATGGACCAATGAATTTGGGGACAGGTCAAGCATAGTGACCTTAAACAAGCGCTTCATGGGAGGCAACCCATGCTTATCCTTCTATCTTCTTTCTATTTTCTTCTAACTGTGTGACGTGAGGAGGTGTGCCTCTTCCATTTCTCGTATGCTTGTGTTTTTATGGTTTATTTATCCAGGATGTCTTGGATTTTAAAGCCTCTCGTGCTCGCGGTTTTTTTCCTTCGATCATAAGAACTTAACGTCCTCAACTTCATTTGGGAATCCAATATCCAAATCTAATCGACTAACGTTTTATCTTTTGGCACACTTAATAAATGGCCATCCATAGATTATTCTATGGGCGCTTTTCATTCTATGATCCCAGTGTTGATAAAATAAAGGAAGTCAAACATGTTAGTTAGTTGAGAAAAGAAAAAGGAAAAATCCAAAAAAAAAAATTAGTGATAGTTAGTGTAAATATAAAAAAATGGTAAAAACGGGACTTGTCGAAGCTATTGATTCCTTAGTTCCCCTTGACGAACACTTAGCTACTTTTCGAGGTTATTAGTCGAGGGGGATCGAGATTCATGGTTTTCTCAAATGTTTACTTCATAACATTGCGTGAGGACACGACAATATCTTAGTATGGGGGATTTTGGTATGTGCTTAATTACACATACCATTTTCTATTAAAAACGGCCCTAAATGACTAAAAACGTACCAAAAATACATTGTATTTGTATGTTTTGCATTTGTATTGTGCAGGAAACGGATATTCAAGAAAAAGGACAAAAACAAAGCTAACAACGACAAAACCAAGCACGAGAATGAAAAGAGCATGAAGAAACAGTCAAAGTCAAAGTCAACTCTGAGAAGCTGAATCAGAAAAATACAAACATGAGGGACCATAAATGCCAAATCATGAAGTTGTATGTTAAAGATAAACTTTAAGGGGTAGAAATGCAATTTGAGTGAAATATAACTTTAGGGGTTGATTCTGCCAAACCCCTAAAGTTGTATCACCACAAGGACCATGCATGTAATAACTCAACACACTCTGAGGGACCAAAGTTGGCAAGCCATCAAACCTTTACCCTGTTACCCAAAAACCAAATTTCCTGCCCAATAAAACCCCATAACCAATCATGGGTCTTCTTCCCCGCTTTTACCCTACAACCCTCAAAACCTCTAATGGACAAAACCCTCACCCCCTCTCCACTAAATCCCTAGCCACATGTACATTGCCATGTTGGCAACCCCACACCTTTCCAAGCACAATCCAATGATTGTGATGAATTTAAAGAAACACAAATGTTGATGTATGGCCAATATTGCTTTGGGATTTCACAATACAAGCACAACTCAGTTCTCTCTCACAAAGAAAGCACAAATAGAAGAAGACAAAGAAATAAAGAAGACTTAGGCTTTATAGATTTTTGTATAAATAGGATTGTTGTAAGCCATCAAGAAGATATCTGAATCTAGTTCTTAGTTAAATTTAAGCTTATTTTTATGTAATTTTACTCTTCCAAGTCTTGTAACTTTAATTTTCGTCTTAATGCAAATTAGGAGTTTTCAAGTTAATTCTCGAGTCTTTGTATTTCCTTTGTTAAAAGCATTACTTAATGTGTTTTAAGCTCTTATAAAATCATATAAGTCATCTATTTTAACTCAAATACAAAGAATTTAAGAAAAGTCACAAAAAAATTCCACACTCAAATACACCACAGCTTATGGATGTGATCGTTCCGGATTCACACCGTAAATATATATAAAATATAATAAAATATAAAATATATATAGAAGTGTAAAAACCAAC
>BQNB010036607.1:20095-38816 GCA_026074375.1 Tanacetum coccineum | reverse complement strand
TTGCGTACAACTCCTTAATTGAATCGAAACCTAAAACCTCGTTACTAATGGACACCAATAAGGTGGTCTTTCTACTCAAATCAATTTGGTGTTGAATATTCCTCAATGGTGGCAAAGCGTCTAGTGTATCATCCGTCACAATCTTGTCAAATTCAACTAGTAAGGGTTTGATTACAGTCGGTATTGCATTCTCCATGATATCTTTAACGCCTTTCACAACTAAATCATAAGAAACTCCCGTCTCCTTCCTTTCAGCTTGAAAATACTTTGGTGAAGCCACCAAAGTTGCCAAAGTCTTGCTCTTTAATTTCTTCTTAGGAGAAACGACACTTAAAGATAACATAGCAATAGTTTTTCCGCACCATTTAAACAAATACATATTTGATTTACCTTGGTGTGTAGCGTCCATATCATGTTGCCATGGTCTTTCTAATAATACATGACACGCCTCGATATCAAAAACATCACAAATAACCAACTCATTGTAATGCTTCCCAATAGCAAGATGAACCTTACATATCGTGGTCACCTTAAGTGTCAACCCCTTTTTGATCCACCTGATCTGATAAGGACTATGACGGGGTTCGGTGGGAATCTTAAAATCTTTAACCAAAGCCTTAGACGCTAAATTTTTGTAACTCTCTTCATCAATGATAGAACAAATCTTTTCCTTAACCAAGTATTTAGTTTGAAAGATTTTATTTCTTTGTGAAGAGTCACTAACCTTTGGCGAACATAAAGTTCGTTGACCGACATATGTAACTTGTTCCTCCTCTTCGTACAAAGGCTCGACACACTGTAACTCATATTCTTCTTGAAACGCATCCGCCATTTTATTATTTTTAACATCAGGAAATGTCTTAGGTGAAGACCAATCCTGAACCGCGTTGACCTTGGTTTCGTCAACATGAATCCCCCTCACTTGAAAAGAACTCGCCCTCGAGTTCTCAATATCAAGGGCTTCATCAACCTCGAACACCTTCTCACGACGAACCTTATCTTCAATAGATTTACGCTCCACATCCACTTGAAAACCTTCATAATTTTTAACACCTCTACCAACTCACCAAATAAAAATATATATATATAAAAAAAAATAAGGGGGGGGTGCATCAACCCATACCTAAAACTCGGGTGTTGCTCCCTATCGACCCTCCATTTTTAATTGTAATAAAAATAGCTTCTTTGTTTGCCATTGAAAACTTAATTTTATTTTTCATACTCATCTTTAAAATTAACCAAAAATCATGAATTTTTAAATTATAGACGCATTCGAAATTCATTTTTAGCTCACAATCAAAACCTACACAACTTCATCCATCATAAAACCCATAATTTCTCACAAGTCTTCAATGCCAACTTATTCGTTGTTCAAACGATAAAGTTAAATGTTGTCCATCATAGTTTATAACTTTGAAGTCTATAGATTATCTCATTAGTTCATCAGACAACCTCGGCCTTCATAATATTTTCTTCAACTTAGACCTCTACTTCTTAATGAGTTGTTATACTTTGTGTTAGAAACCATATCAATTCTCTTTCTTCCTATGAGAAAAAGGTAGAATTTTGTTTAACATCATACCTGGCCATCAATCTCACTCTCCAAGGTCCCCCTTCCCAATAATATATGTCACCATCAATATCATACCACAATAACAAATAACTTATAACTTTATAAGTACTTTCTATGGTCACGGAACCCTACAAACTTGTAACTTCAATGGACAAATCTCCATTGGTAACTTACGAAATCAACCATTACGTTAAAACCAAATTATTTATGCTACAGCCCATCAATAATTAAAGAACATACCGAATTGTTGATTAGAATTTTCAAACGAAAAATCTTGGTTGTAAATACTCGATCCTCCTTTTTTTTCTCTTCCCATTCTTCAATTCTTCCATTGTTGAATGGGGATTGGTTGCTTGCACAATTGCCTCCAAAACCGCCTATGGTTAGACGAATTCTTCGACCTTCGTGTTTGCTACCCTCGCGATTCTTGTAGATTAATGCCCCACCTACGATCACGGAACGTAGTTCTTATAGCATGGTGTAACACCTGTCAAGTTCTGATATGGATTTGGTAAAACCATGATCCATGTACTCTCCAGACCATACCTCACCAACAGTATGGGTTTTTGAATCTTCTAAATTAGTCACCATCCAGGATACTAACCTGGCTCTGATACCAACTGACGCAGAACGAAAGCGTGCTATAAACCCTAACTAGGGTTCAAGACGAACCACAAAGGCATAAAAGACTTAAAGTCTTGAAATTTTATTGATAATTGAATATTGAATGACTAAACAATGAACCCAAACCTTATATTTATAGGAGAACTAAACTTGGGGAAAAAGATAACCAGGATTTTCTAAAATAAACAAAATAAGGAAACAAAATAAAAGTCAATAATAAAAATATGGAAACCATATTTTATTATTAATAAAAGTCAATAATCAGAATATAGAAACCATATTTTGTTATTAATTTGTTGTTATCTCGCCACGCTCTAGATGCTCCATAGATTCCTCGGCAAGCTCAGTAATCGTGTCCTCATCATTTAATTTATTAGATACTTACACATTCTATTACGAGGGTGACGGGTAATAAAACTGGAGAAGACAACTAGGGAGTAGTGCATGATTAGGTAAATACATATGTTTGAACAATACAAGTTTTACCATCACTTTATATTACAGCGATTTAGTTAGAATAAGAGGGAGGGTGATTAGGGTGGGGGTAGTAGGAGAGGTAGGGAGGTGTTGTGGGGTGGGGAAGGGCGGATGTTAGGGGAGAGGGGAGGACGTTAAGAGGTGGAGAGGGGGAAGGCAGGTAAGAGTGGGGAGGGGGAAAATAGGGGGAGGGGTGGGAGTTAGGAGGTAGGTGTGAAGGAGGGGTAATTATGTGAGGGAGATAGTTGGGGAGGGGTAGAGAGAGTGTGAAATGCGGTTGGGGAGGTTAGTAGTTAATTAGTTTTATCAAACGCCCCCCTTTAAACCCGAGATTTTACTTGTTTTCTAAAAAATATAAAAACACAAAAATATTGATCTCTCAACCTCTAGACATTAGTAACCATATGATTCGAGCCTACCCAAAGTATTTCCCTAGAGAACGATAATAACCCCCGAGTCTTGCCTATACTACACTACAACGGTTAGGTAACACATCCAAGGAAGGTAGAAAAACTTCCAACAATTTAACAACATATTTGCCATTAGAAGTATCGTGGTTTATGACGGCGTCAGAAACCCTAGCGACGTCGTCAGACCCGATTTCCTATATATACAAACCCTATTTTTCATATTTTGGGTGGAAAAACGTAAAACATTCGTGGGATAACTTTGTAGCAGCAATATTGGTCGATTTTTAAAGGTTTCTAACCATTTGATACTTATTGTAACTCTATGTTTAATTGAAGTGAAGTTCCTAAACCCTTTTAATCATTTAATATGCTTATGTGTTATTTGATTAATTGTTCTTTGCTTTCAATTAACATATAGGGCTAAATTTAATTATGTTTACTTATAATTGCATAAAACTTAGTTGTTAGTTCTCTTTTATTATTGCTTCTTGTTAATGGTATGCACATTAGGCTTTAACAAACTAGCTATTTGTTCTTCATATTATAGCATAGACATCTATGAAACTCGATAGGTTAGAGAAACCTAAGAAAAATCTCATATCTATATCCCTTTGGTGTATTACGAATTATGTATTTATTGCGCGTAAATTTACTATTGGACGTAAGCAGTGTCTGTAGGTAACCACCGTCTAAGTTGTCATGTAGATAGCGGACTTGACCAACCCGCTACTGAATTAGGGAATACTTACACATTACATTAACAAGGGTGACGGGCAATAAAATCATAGAAAATAACTAAGGTAGTGCCAGAATAGGAAACAACGTTATTTAACATAACGAGTTTATTTCAATCAATTACTTTTCTGCATACTTAAGAGTAGTTTTAACTTATTATTTTACACAACCTCCTCTTAAAACCCGAGAGATGTACATGCTTCAAAAAAATACAAAATAATCTCCTCTCAACCTTTAGACCTTCGTAAACATACAATTTGAGCCTACACAAATTATTCCCCTAGAGAACGATAATAACCCCCCGAGTCTTGCCTATACTCCACTACAACGATTAGGTACTCTGCCTAGGCGGGTTGTAAAACTTTTGTGTTGTAACCCACCGCATCACTCTTATTTCTTTAATGTCGAGGATGAACCCAAAACATTTAATGAAGAAATGAAGTCCCAAGATGTTGCTTTCTGGAAAGAAGCAATAAATGATGAGTGGATTCCATCATGGATAACAATACTTGGGTGTTACTTGATTTACCACCTGGTTGGAAACCTCTAGGTTACAAGTGGGATCTATAATAAATAAAGGTGATGGAACTATTAAATGATTCGAGTCTAGACTGATCAATCATGGCTTTCGAAAAAAAGTCACGATAGATTACATTCGATACATATGCTCAAATGGCACGTATCAGTCACCATAAGACTGTGATTTCTTACAGCATTATATCAAAAACAGATTTTTCATCAATGGATGAAGAAACAACCCTACTTGAATGTAAATTAGATCAATATTTTTATAACCAACATGAGGGATTCATTATGTCTGGTAATGAAAACAAGGTGTGTAAACTTATAAAGTCCTTATATAGACTTAAACAAGCACCCAAACAATGGCATCAAAAATTTGTTGAAGTAGTTTTTTCTAGTGGGAATCTTTTGAACCAAGCTGACAAATGATATATTTGCAAAACTTGATTAATTGGTAAATGAGACACATTTGTCCAATGTATTGATTGGCATGCTGACTTTGGAACTGACCCAAGACTGGTAGACTTGACTAAATAGTTTTGTCATCTAGGTTCTTATATAGAAAGACACAGGATGCAAATGTATCCTTGGTATAAGAATAAAATATAAAAGTAATGGAATCTTAATCTCCCAGTCTCATTATATTGAGAAGGTACTAAAAAAATTTAATTGCTTTGACTGTATTCAGTGACTACTCCTAGAATACAAGTGAGAAGCTAAGACCTAATAATGGCCAGGCCGTATCTCAATTTGAGTATTCTAGGGTGATTGGCTTCATGATGTATGCCATGACTTGTACAAGGCTTGATATTGCTTTTGTAGTAGGTAAACTGAGTAGGTACACTAATAATCCAAGTACTCAACACTATTAAGCACTAGCGAGGTACTGAAGTATTTGAAGAACACTATGTATTATAGTTTATCATATACTTGATATCTTTCGGTTCTAGAAGGATACACTGACGCAAGCTGGATCAACAACACTGAAGACAATTCTTCAACAAGTAGTTGGGTATTCTTGCTTGGGGGAGGTGTTATCTGATGGGATTCTAAGAAGAAAACTTGCATCGCAAGTTTAACAATGGAATCTAAATTTGTGGCTTTAGCATCTGCTGGTAAAGAAGCTGAATGATTGAAGAACTTGATTCTTGAGATTTCATTGTGGTCTAAACCAATAGCACCTCTTTATATTTGTTGTTATAGTGCAACTACAGAGGCAAAAGGCTTTAAATCTAAATGTATAATGAGAAGTCTAGACACGTAGGTGTCAAGCATACCATGATTCATGAACTTATCATAAATGGGGTAATTTATGTAGAGTTTGTAAGGTCTCGACAAAATCTAGCTGATCACTTAACAAAGGTTTTAGCTAGGGACTTGGTTATAAAGTCGGCTAAAGGGATGTGTGTCTAACTTAATCATTGAGCGTTAAGACACCCAATTCCCTCCTGAGAAAACTCGGGAGCTGAATTCAATATCGAAAGCTTGATGTTTAAGGGACTGAAGCAAATGTATTTATAAAATCCCAACACACAGTAATGGACACTATCATCGATCTAGTATACTCTATGTGCAGTAGGCCTTGAGAGGAGTAGCACGGGTATGGTTTTCATTTGAAAAAGTGCACGGCATATGCATGAATAAAGGAACTACCTATGTGAATGTGAAGTTTTACCGCTTTAAGGAGCTTTAGGCTTTTAGCTCTTCAAACATTCATGAAATGGATATGAATACATGGCTTATATTGTGTCAAGGGCATTGAAGTGTTTGAAAACTTTTGTGTATATTATCTTCAGTTATCCAACCTGGGTTAAAAAAAAAAAAAAAAATAAAAAAAAAAAAAAAAAAAAAAAAAAAATAAAAAAAAAATAAAAAAGGTTCACTTCTTAGAACATCATGATTCTTGAATATTTGAAATGTGTAACGTACTAAGGTGGAAATTCAATCTTTAGATATTTTCATTTATGCATTGGTTTTGTTTTATTGTTTATTTTCATGCAAAAGGAATAATACTAAATTGAGGAGGATTGTTGGAAATTAAGTGTTATTGAGGGTTTCAGGTCACACCTGCTAATGGGTCGGAAGGTACATAGTGTATGCCCATCAAGTCATTGAACCATCCTTACTCTAATAGTGGTGAAGTGAAATCATGCCGATGAAGGTTCAGTTCAGGAGCTATACTCTTTATATGATCAGGGAACAACTTCATCACTGAGTCATCTCATTCGATGTTCTACATTGAATGAGTACACACAGGGAGTAAGCTCTTCAGTGAGCTGACGCGGGTAAAACACTTGGACTGATTCAAACTAATTAGTAAACGCTTTGACCAGATTTAGGCAATTTGAATAAATATAATTTTAAAATAAATAAATAAATAATATAATTTTAAAATAAATAAATAAATATAATTTTAAAAAAAATATAAATAAAAATTAATAATAATAATAATAAAATAATACAAAATAATTATAATAATTATAATAATAATAATAATAATGATAATAATAATAAAAAAATTATTTTTGATGATAAAAATATCAAATTCCATGGAATTATAAACTTTCCTACCGTTTTAGGATGAAATGTTAATTCCACACATAAAGGAATTTGAGGTATTTCATTACATTAATTCCGCCAACCAAACACACTATGGAATTTGAATCAGATTTTGAAACCAAACACGTTATGGAATCAATTCCATCAAAATCCTAAAGATTCAAACCAAACGGGGCCTAAGGGTATTAAGTTGTGTTTGAATTTAGCTTGATTTTTTTTAAACAACTGTCTATCTCACAATATAATTTCAACCAATTTATTCTTTTGTTTGAATTTAACTCGGGTATTCTCCTTAATTAACTGATGATTTAACAGACAGGCCCTAAGGCACGTGAAAAAGCTGAAGCTTAACTTGTTAGAATCGGGCTTAAGAAGACAAAAGGGTTGTTTAAAATGGCGGATGGCAGCAGATCGCAGGTATGATATAATATATTTGTATCAAATTCAATTCATTCATTATCTAAACAAATTTTGTTTAAACATAATAATACAGATAATGCAAAGGAAGAAACGGATAGAAGAGCTTATCAAATCTGCTTATTCAAACGAACATCATCTTTCTCACTTTCCCAACTTCCAACATTACAATAATAATGGTAATTGCTTTGTTTGCAACTGCATCTCCCAAATTTGCCAATGTGGGTATTTTAGGGGGTCTTTGTTTAAGCTTATTTGTGGGCTTATGAGCTTATCTGATTTCACCTTTTATTATAGGCCCCCAAATTTTCCAGCTTATTTTGAAGGCTTTTATAAGCTTATTATGTAATAATAAACTCATATAGTAATCTCAAAATAAGCCGGAAAATTGGGGCTTATGAAATATAAGCGAAATCAAATAAGCTCATAAGCCAACAAATAAGCTTAAAGTTTTTTTAAGCTTATTTATGGGCTTATTAGCTTATTTGTTTTCGCCTTATGCTTCTATTTTTCTGGATTATATTTTTAATATTTACCGGTTTATATAATCTTACTGTATTATGATATAAGAAGCTTATATAAGCCCATAAGTCTCAAAATAAGCTCGAAAATTCAGGTTTATGAAACATTAACCGGAATCACATAGGTTAACAAGCCCAAAATTAAGCTTAAACAAGCACACCATTTGTTTAGGTTTATATAACTGGCTTATGGGCTTATGGCTTATGTGGTTTTCGACTTATGTTTCATAAGTTCACTTTTTGTGTCTTATTTTGAAACTTTTCGGCATGATAAGCTTATATAAGCTGAAAAGTGACAAAATAAGCCACAAAAGTAAGCTTATGAAACATAAGCTGAAAACCACATAGGCGGTAAGACCTCATGCCAAAAAGTTCCAAAATAAGGCACAAAAAGTGAGCTTATGAAACATATGCTGAAAACCACATAAGTCATAAGCCCGCTATATAAGCCGAAACAAACACCCCCGTACTTTGTTGGTTATAAAAATTAATGTGAGTTTTATTACCTGACAAGGAAATTGAAAAATAAAATAGAAAACCATATTTTTTTTGTTTGAAAAATGTTAATCTTGATAAGCGAGAAAGTGTTCGATACCCAGATTGAGAAATAAGGGACTTTTAGTTGCTTTTCTTGGCAATTTTTTATATGAAAGTTAATATCTTGACCACTCTTATTACTCCAAAAGGTTTAAATCGGCATGAAAACCCCGTGTACCCTTTTTGGGTAGCTGACTTACCCTTTCCCAATTAACCTAGCCCCATGCAATGAGCACCCTGTTCCGGTGTTATTACTATTGTAAGCTACTTCTCATGCTGAATTTCTGAGTCGAATAAATTATGTTTGAACAAACCTGCTAGAAGTAAAATCACGTCTGTACCTTTATTTTATATGTAGCTCCTTTGATAATTTGAACTTGCCTAGCCCTTATTAAAGTTGATTACTGAATTTTAAAGATAGTAAGCACAGCCAAATACACATTAACAAATTACTACAGCCGATTGCTTGATATTAGTTGCTCCATGAGATGATGATATCCAAACACCCTTTAACCGTAATTATGCATCTCTGATCTCCGCTTAGAATGTATATACAATTGTGACGAATTCTAAGTTTTGTCTCGTGAATTAATGTAAACTGTATGGGTGAATTAAGCTCGCGTAAATGTTTTCTATTTGAGAGAGAAGTTCTGTCACACTTTGATATTCATAGTTAGGAACGTTTGCCAAAAAGCAAGTGGTAGTTGTCGTTGTTGCCTAGTTGGCATGTACTTGTTATGTTATAATGATGTGGATGATCATAAAGGTGTGGCATTCACCAGATAAACGTTTTGGGTAGATTAGGTTATCAGAATTTAGTTCTAACATAGCAAAATAACGCCATGTGACCGATTGCCTTACAGAGAGCATACTATCAGAAATGGACCGTAATAAGGCTGCCTGAAGTTGAGCTGATTTGGCAGTTTTCTTAATTGATGAATGACTGCCTGGGTACTCCAGATGGCCAGATCCCTAATTTCATGAAAGAAATTAAGAAAGTATGAAATAGTTGGTGTTAAAGCTTATTTTTTCAACAACCAAGTGTTGTAGAAATACATGTTTAAATGACGGCTTTTCTATTTATCTTTTTTACACAGTCAAAAAGCTTATAGTCTTTAGCTATACTTTTGTGCTAATTCTCAACGCTTTTTCAAAGTAAATGTTATCTCTTCCCCTTGTTTTCAAAGTAAAACCTTATAGATTATATATTACTAGTTGGATACCCGCGCATAGCGGCGGCGATAAAAATTACTAACCCAATTCGCTCCGCAATTCCCTACCGGCTTAGAGAATTCATTTGTTTGGGTTTCCGTAGCTTTCCCGCAACATCATATTAACATCATTCTCGCTTGTATAAAGACTCACACACTCTCTTACCCATCAAACATTGTCTCCAAAAGTAT
This sequence comes from Tanacetum coccineum, assembly GCA_026074375.1. Classification (NCBI taxonomy): domain Eukaryota; kingdom Viridiplantae; phylum Streptophyta; class Magnoliopsida; order Asterales; family Asteraceae; genus Tanacetum; species Tanacetum coccineum. Next base: position 29,038 of record BQNB010036607.1, on the reverse strand, counting down.
ATGTCTTTTACGAATCAAGTTTGTATTCAAATTAAAGTTAAAGTTGTTAAAAAATTCAAAATAAACCCACTAAAAATGTGAAAAGCTAAAAATTTATAAAAATATATCAAAATGGATGTTGAATTAAAGATCACGAAATATTAGAAAATACGGTGAAATTAAATCATAAAAAAAATAAATAGATAAAAATATATGTCAAATTGAAAATAAAAGTGATTTTTTAATTAAGAAGTGACACATGTCACTCTATGATGTGATTTTTTAAAATAAGATGGATGGTCAAGATTGCATCTCCTTATTTTAATTTTTGAAGGGACACACATTGTAAATGCTTTATATAATAGTACTAGTCAGATACCCGCGCATAGCGGCGGTAATAAAAATTGCTAACCAAACTCTCCCCTCAATTTCCTACCCGTTTAATGAATTCGTTTCACAACACTTCGAATGTATACGTGTTCGTTGTATGTGTTTGTTTGGGTTTCTCGTAGCTTTCCCGCAAAACAATACTAACATCATTATTCTCGCATGTAAAAAGAGACTCGCACTCTCTTACCCATCAAACACTCTCTCCAAAAGTATATATTTTTTACGAATCCGGTGTGTATTCAAACTAAGGTTGTGGTTGTAAAAAATTTAAATCAAAATAAAAAAAACCTACTAAAAATGTAAAAAACAAAAAAAATATATCAAAATGGATGTTGAATTAAAGAGCACAAAATTTTAAAAAATATGGTGAAATTAGATCATAATAAAATTAAATTGATAAAAAGATATTTCAATTTGAAAATAAAGGTGATTTTTTAATCAAAAGGTGACACATGTCACTTTATAATGTGGTTCTTTAAAATGATATGGATGGTCAAGATTGCACCTCTTTATCTTAATTTTTATTGGGTCCCACATTATAAATGCTTTATATAGAAGTATAGATATAGATATAGAAGTATAGATAGATATAGATAACTGTGAAATAGTAATAATGTGTAAGAGTTTGATAATGCTACTGCGACTCCACATCAGAGACTAGAAAAAGGCCTGCCTTAAATTAATACATACTTTAAAGGTTCTGACTTCTGAATATGGACTGCACTAGTACGTAGTTCATATAAACCAAATTCTTTAAAAAAGATTATTGCTTTTTATCCGAAATATTATTTATTTGTTTTTTCTTCCTGATGCCCTCGTATGAATAGGTCTTTCGGTATTTCTTGAGTCTGGACGTGGTGATAAACTCTCATCTAGTTTGAAGCAGTATATCCAAAATCTCCTTAAGGTAATAAAAGTCAATATCTTTATTAGTCTCTGTTATATATATTTTTATTTGGCCTTTTTAAACATGTTTATTGTAACTTGTCTCGCCAATATAAGAAGGATTATATCATAGCGGTGGCATTTAAAGCCCCTTCACATATGATTGGGCTGATTTCCATCTTGTTTCATTACAAATATGCAACTAAAAATATGTGCTAAAAGGAGAATGGGTCAAAATTCACCCAAGGTCTATTTTTAGTGCATACAACCTCCCATAGACGGAGCTTGAACTACTTTACCGGAGGGGCCAAAACAGATTTTATTTATCATTAGAGGGGCCAAACATGCATATTGTTCTATGTTAAAATTTTATTTAAAAAAAATACACTAAAAAATAAGCTTGCAAATCCATTTTTGGGGGGGGCCACAACCCCACCCTGCCCTTGAAAAGCTCCGTCCCACCTCCTACATGGTTTCATCCAATGATTTAGAATCATTACTGTTAGGCTCTTGTTTTTTTTGTTCATAATTTTATTGGAACAGTATTCTCAATCATAATTAGCGCATTAACGTTTATAAAGAAAACGCTAAAACTATGGGGAAAAAGTGTTTGCATGTCAACTCACCATCTCCGTTTCAACGCATATTAAGAATGACTGGTTTCAACCCGAACCTGTTTCGACCCATTACCCAACCCGTCAAAGCCTCCCATCTTTCCACCTATAACTATATTTTTCTCTTTTGAGCAGGTGAATATGGAAGGGCCGTTTGGAGCAGAGTGGCCAGAAGAGGAAAAAGAGAAACGTAGAGAAATGTCATCCCCTGAGGCGCTATACATTTTTGTATACAATGCTCCAAGCACACCAGATAATGCAAAGGCATCCATGATTGGATTTGTACATTATAGATTCACCACCGAGGAGGAAATACCTGTACTTTATGTGTATGAGTTACAGCTTGAACCTGCTTATCAGGGGAAGGGACTTGGAAAGTTCCTAATGCAACTAGTTGAACAAATTGCATGCAAGGTAACTGATTATCATTAGAAAGTCTGCTTGCTATGATCAGGATATATGGAGAAATGGGTGGGTTGGTGGACTACAAAAATGGGTTACTTTTGGTACGTGTCGGGTTGGTTAACACGCAACACTTTTTTGGCCAGAATTTATTATTTTTATAAAACTTATTGCTCAAATCTAATTAGTTTTCTTTTAAAAACTGTATTATCTCAAAGCTTTTTTTTTATTCTCTGGAGTAAAATAATTAGGAGGTTTTATGCAAAAGTATTTTTTATTTTATTTTAAACAGTTTGACCTGCAAGAGATAAAACATAGGGTATGTTTGGCAAAAGTAACTCTAACTGTTGCTGGAACTGGAGATGGAGCTGTAGATGGAGATGGTGATGGAGATTATGAAAAGAGATTATTTTTATAAGCTGCATGAAGTAGCATTTGATTTTAAGAGTTTATGGAAGATTTTTTTTTTTATAATCTCTTATAATTTTGTCTACCAAACGAAGCTTATATTTTAGGTAGCTTATTTTTCAAAAAAATAAGCATAATCTCTTGACAATCTTGTGTACCAAACATGCCCATAATCTGCATCGACCCATTCACCTAAGTTGTAGGCTTCATTGAACCAGAGAAACTCTTGTTTTTGTTGAACTATTTCCATCCGAAGTTCTTAAATGACTTTGCAAAATCATCATATATCTGCTATTGGTTAATCTTCCATTTTGCTACTTTTCACAGAACAGCATGGGTGCCGTGGTGCTCACTGTACAAAAACGGAACACTTCAGCAGTCAATTTTTACTTGAATAAGCTAAGGTGATATATGGGATTGCATTGAGTTAACTTATGAATTACTAATGTATCTGATTCTTTGCGTTCCAGCACCAAAAATCTTGAGATTAGATATACAAACTCATATCTTCTACTTTTACCGAAACTAAAACAATAGTTTGTCAGAGATCCCTATATCCAGTCTTCCAGTCATTACAGTTTTAGTGTCATTATGACCATAATACTGGTTTTGTTTATTATAGTTGCGCTTGATGTTATTGTTACTTAATCTAACTGCACAAGAGTTCCCTTTTGACCTGAGGACTAATTGGAGCTCTTTCCAACGACATAATCGATGAATTCATTTAAGTGCATTGTGTATACTAGAGTAAAATGTGATGGAGTTTAAGGTTAAAATCTGGGATACGCTAAGTTTGATTTTGAAAGATCAAGTTTAAGGTTGTAAAACTGTAAATGAATTGGATTTGATCATGTCCATACCTGGATCCATTTGTATCGGATGTGGATATAAACATATATATTTTTGTCAAGATCCATATGCATTAGTATTAGTGATAAAACCAGAGTTTGTTAATCATTAAAAGTATTCTGTACCTATATGTAGCCTTATTTAGAACCTTTTGCAGATTAATCTATAAACTATATAGAATTTTGTAACTGCATAATTTTGCTGCCAAATTTGTTTCTGAAATTTTGATGTGCAGGTACAATATATCAGCCATTTCTCCATCCAAAGTTTATCAGTTGGTATGTAAAGTTTTCTCAATTACAAAGATATCATTTAGTACTAATCTTTATTTGCGTTTCTTTGTTCTCTTTTTTACTTATTTTAAGCTAATTAAGTTCAATATGTGTTCTTTTTTAAGCTGCTTCATATTACTTGACATATGCCATAATCTTGTAGATGGGAATCATTGGAGAGGAGAAGAGCTATGAGATTCTCTGTAAAACATTTGACGATGAAGCTAAAGCTGTGTTAGAGGTAATTTGGTTCATAATTGATATGCAGTTATGCACTTTTGTAGTTTCCAATAAGAGCTAGACTACCATAGAACCATCTTTTGAACAGAGACTTAGTAAGTTTGTGTTATTTTTCAAATTTTTTAAAACGATAGGAGTTAGTCGTAAGACAAATGTGGCCATTAAACAGGAGTACCATACTAGAAAACCTCACGACCAATCGATAAAAACCTACAGTTTTAGATGGTCATCATTACTTAAGTCTGGCAAATAAAGAGCGGTTCGACCTGAGGTGACAAAATGGTCCGGGTTGGATTACTGGTTAAAATGGATCAGGTTGAATTGAACTGAAACACTTTTTTTTTTCCTTTTAAAAAAATAAAAGTAATGTGTTAAGTATTAAAAGCTACATTCTTACAATAATCTGATTTTGTAAATAAATCGGTTTGAGAAGTATTTAATCTTATGTAAAGATAGAGTTTGTAGTTTGCATTGAAGCTCTCAGCAAGGCATGAGATAAATAAACTTTTTGACTCATTATATCATCTTGTCTTCAGGAATCAGAAAGTACATAGGAGCTGCTAAATTATGGATTTGTGTAAGAAGAGAGAAGTCACCATTTGATTGTGTGGCATGCAAACGGATGAGAAGGTCCGTTAATTTGAGTTGTGGCTACATTCTTTTTGCTGAAATGAAAGCAAAATATGGCACTTTGATCCTTTTATTAATTAATCAAAGCTTGTAACAGTTGTTATCTTGATCTTTGTTCTTGATACAATATCTAGAAACATGGTCTGAACCAACACATGAAGCTTGTTTTAAAAGTGGTCTGCAGTGATCAGTTAGTGATTAGCTCTAAGTATTTCTGTGATTGTGCGAGTAATGTAGAGAGGATATTAGGAACATTATGTTGAATCCTGTTGGTAAAGTATAAACAAAATTGTCAAGATTTTAAAGTTAGATCAAGGATTTGAAATTTATAAATTCAACTTGGTGCTTGTCAAGTCGTTAGACCCGTTGAGATGAATGGATTACACGAGTTAAGGCCATGGTTCGTTTACTTGGGATTTCAATATTATTAACTAATCTTGGTGGTATTGGTGGTGGTGGTGGTGTGAGGGGGTGGTTAACTAATCTGGGTATGTTTGGAGTAATTATCTACCACCATAAAAAATTTAGTTTACCTTTTTACAAGAGGTAAGAGAATTCAAATATCACTAGGTAGTGGTAAAAAATAATCAGATGCTGATAATTTAGTCACGTTGATTGGTGGTTTTCACACTATAAATATATAATATATAATATAATATATAAAATATATATATAAGTCTAAAAATCAACAAGAGCAATGATACCGAGAAGTAGTATAGAATGTTCCCGGGTCGTTTATCCCCAACGAGGCTGGAATGGACAATCGATACAATCGAAGATTTGAGTTTGAAGGAAGGAATTGATTTGGGAGATTGAAAAAGTCAAATTAAACAATAACAAACAAAAACGTTTAAGAAAAACCTAAAAATTATGAATTTAAGCTAAAAAAACGAGCTTCCGAACACCGAACAACCAGGGGGAAAAAACCAAAAATCTTTAAAAATAACCCTACGTAATTTTTTATCACTCTAAACTACTCTACGGGACAAATAACGAAGAATTAAAAAGACTAGACCGAAAACGGAGTTCGTTTGACCACAAAAACGAGTAAGACAAAAAACCGCACCCGAACCGGTTCTTTGTACAAGATGAAAGTAGTAAAAATGACCCTACGAAATTTATATTTTTCCTACAAACTAGAATGACAAAAGAAAATTTCTACAAAGCAAAATATTTTTTTGATAATTTTATGTATTTTTTATGAATTAATTGAAACTTGTACTAAAATAAATATAAAAAAAATTAAACGATTACTAAAAAATCTGGAACATTTACAAAAAATACTAGATACTTTAATGGTCCTATAACCCTACGAAAAATAATAAAACAAAAATAAGCTAAGGAATATAGCCGCCGAAATCATCTTATCAGCTTATAGCGCCATTAGGCTCAAAAACACACATAAATTCAATTCCCCTTGCGAGTCTTTAACGAAAAAAGACCCAAGGCCAGTGGTATAGAGTGGTGTGTATAATGGGGCATGTATCGCTTGGTCCCGTTTCGATTTTACTCACCCGGGAGCCAAGTGACTTTCCCCTTTTTTTTTTTTTATTTTTTAAAATTCTAAGGGTAGAAAGTGTAAGAAACTAAACTAAAGGGTAGGCGGGCAAATTATGAAGAATTTACACTACAATGAAAACGATTAACCTTGAACTATGGAAAAAGTACAAAACAGACCCTACACTTCTAGCTTATTTTTGCTTATTGAAAAAGTGAGATTCAGCTAAAACTTAAAACTACAAACTTATTAAAGAGCTTAATCTCTATAACTTTAACAAAGGGACTTTCTACTTTTAACAACTGAATAAGCTAGAAAATAAGCTTTTTGAAATCTGTCACAGTAACTAGGACTTTTCCTAGCTTTTTCACATTTTGGCTTATTCCCAGCTTATTACTAGATGAAAATGGAAAAGAAAAGAAGCTAAATGTAGATTAAGATGTGTTCAAAAGATATCTAAACAAAAATTAGCTACTTGTTAACAAGTTTTACAAGAAAAATGGCCTTAAAAAGTGCAAGTTTTAGCTTAAAACTGAGATAAGCTATTCTTAATAAGCTAAACAGCTTATTACTAAACCTTAACAGCTGAAACTTTGAAAATAAGCTAACCTATGTTTATTATACTAACCTAGATAAAAGGTTTTTAACTTTTACAACTAGAAATGAGAATCACAAGAAATTAAGCTACAAATCTACAAAGCTGCTATACTACTTTTGAAATAGAATTTAAGCTACTATAAAAGCTTGAAAATGAAACTTAAGATACTATTTATGCTAAGCTAGTGGAGTAAATTTAAAATGCTTAAAACTAGATTCTAATTTCTACTTAAGCATGCTAGAAAATGACTGAGCAACAACAGTTAATACTGTTGTTGCTGGTGCAATTGACCAAAAAGGTAAAAGCAGGCTAAGTTTCTTAACCTAAAGCTTCATAAACTCACTTCACTAAATGTATCTAAGTATGCATTATCATATTTGAAACCTAGGATGCTTTGAACAATTGAACACTCAAACTACTTAATCAAGAAAACTGCCCTGGTGCTAAGCTTGACTTTTTAAGCTCAAAAATCTTGAATTCTTCTTACTAATTTTTAAAACCTGTTCTAAACCTGGTAAAATGACTACACTCAACTAAGCAAAGAGTTTTAACAAAGTTAAGTTGACTTTTGGAGTCAAAGAAAACTTAAACCAAACACTCCTTTATAGTGACTGTCTAAACTAGAGAGAACTTAAAATCTATTTAAAAGCTAAAACAGCTTAAACTTTTTATCTACTCACTCTAATTTTAACCTACTTGAACTGTTTAAGCTATAAAACCTAAAGCTTATGTGTGAAATTAAGCTACTTCTTCAGCTAGCTTATACTATTACTATGACAGAATTGAAGGATAAAGTGATTTTGCACAAATTTCATTTAATGAAAAACTCTAAACAGCTTAATAACAAACCTAAACAAGTGTAATTGAAGAGAATTAACAAAATTTTGAATAGAAATAAGCAAATGTAAAAGCTCAAATTAAGCTAAAATGAAACTTAGGAAATGTAACCTGAGAATTTTTGGAGTCTCAGCACTTAAGCCACTCTTGAAGAGTGAGTGGCTTAGAAAACAAACACCTAAGTGGCACCTTGCCTCTAAACCTTGATTATTAAAGCTCAATAAGCTATTAAGTGCTTATTCCTCCATATAACTTCCAAAACTTGCTCAAATGAACTCAAGTGGTCATGATTGATGTAAAATGATAAGAATGAGTAGATGAATGATTAAAAACAGAATTTAAACTAAATTTGAGCTTGTGAACAGTAATAAGCTCAAATGAGCTTATTAAGAGCTTATTGAGTAAATTCGACTTAAAATTGAAATCAAAGTACAAGTAAACTTTGAAAATAAATGTTATTACTAAACTGAGTGAAGTACAAGCTGAAAGAACAAGAGTACAAGTGCTGAAAACGTATTGCTAAAAATTTGAAAGAAAATGCTTAATAATGAAAATACAAAACTAAAAATTAAAAACTAACTACTGTTTCTTCATCTTTCTTCCCTTTTTATAAGCTGAGCAGCTTCTTTGTTGTGTTAGTTTGGTGAGAGCAAAACCAAAAAATCATCTAAACCGTCCTTTATGCCTTGGGGATTTGTGGGATTGCCAAATAGGATTAGGGTTTTAGTGGAGGAGGAGGGGCGAGTTTGTCCATGGGGAACTTGGGGTTACAGGGTAAAAGCGGGGTGGAGAACCCGTGATTGTGTTGGGGGGAAATTTGGGCGGGAAAGTAGGTTATGAAAAGGAGAGTGATAGGGATGAGTTTGGGAACTTGGCAAAGTTAACCCTCCAAGGTTATAACAGGCTTTGCAACCACGATCCTTGGATGGTTATAACTTTGAAAACTTGGCAAAAACAACCCCTGAGGGTTATATAACAAATTGCACCACTAGTCCTTGTGTGATACAACTTAGGAGCTTTGGCAGCTTTGGCCCTTGTGGTATAGCTTTGCCAATTTGGCAATTTGGCCCTTCTCTTCTTTTTTCCTCTTTTCTTCTTTATATATAAGTTTAGGGATTTACAATTTCAGTCCCTAAACTTATATTTCTTTGACTTTTGGCCTTGGGGTTGACTTGAGTTGACTTTGACTTTGACCAGTTGACTTTTCTGTTGACTTTTTGACTTGATTGACTTTTCGGCTTTGATTTGGCTTTGTCTTTCACAGTCTTTTCCATTCCGAGTCCGGTTTTGTCGTTTTGGCTTTGTTTTTCGTCCTTTTCTTAGTTATCCGTTCCTGCACAA
>BQNB010036607.1:0-17486 GCA_026074375.1 Tanacetum coccineum | reverse complement strand
CAATAGGCTTTACAATATTCTCGCATGATACTCTACCAATGTTATCACTTATTGTGTTACTCTAATAAATGTCATTCACGTTACTTTGACTTTTCACAATATCCATATCAACATTTATCAAGTTATTTGCCGTAGCACTCTCTTCTCAATTGTGTTATCCTTCTATACAATACTAAAATTACTTACATTGCTATTCAAGTTCGCATTCAAGGCAAGGAATTCTTCCATTTTCTCCAATCCAATATCCTTATCAGCTTCATTACAATTAATCCCGAAATCACAGTTTCCACTATTGTTGACGTCATTATTTCCTTCCCCAATTATCACATTACTCATTCTTGCTTCAATTTTAATCTGATTGTTCTAATAACGTCCAGTTGACCCGTCAAGGAGGGCTTTTGACAAATAGGTCCTGGGTTCAATCCCAACTCCTGGCTAATTAGGTCACTGTAACAGGTGCTCATTGCCAGGGGCTTGGTCCTTGGAGAAGGGTCAGTCGGCACCCAAAAGGGTGCATGGGGTCAGGGTTTCCCCGCCGATTTAAACCTTTTGAGAAATTTGCTTAGAAATTTAGTAATACGTTTTGATGATCTACGTTTATTCGACACTGATACAAATAGTAATAAAGAAGTTTCATTAATGCTAAAACTGGTAAAAGACAAAAAAATAAACCAACAGAAACGCGTAAGATATACTATTGATTCGATTGTATGGATTAAAAAATGAAAATTGGTTAAAAATTGATGAGTTAATTAAGGTTTTTGAGTTTTTTCATGGTGGAAAGTATGATGGTTTTGGTGAGAAAGTTATTGGAAGAGAGAGAAAAGTTTTCAAATTGTGGCACTAAAGATGGTTCGAAGTGATGCTGGAAGAAGACCTGACGTAGCTCGTAATGTTGCGCATATAGAGAATACACCACGATAATTTGTGTTTGAAGCGTGCTGGTATAATCGTCCTAGACTCCCGGTCGATATAGTTTGGTCTGAAACTAAGGGTGTGCACAATTCAGTTTTCACCCACAAGAAGTGCAAACTGAACCTTAATTAAAAAAATCGGTTTCTGGGTCACAACAGAACCGAATCGAACATCGTAATCGATTTATGGTTCGGTTATGTTTTAGCAAATTGAAAACTGAACCGAACTAGAAAATCGACTTCACATAATTATATGTTTTTTATATATCTGTGTATAAAAAGTATTAAAACTCTTTCTTAGTATGAATATAACATTTTTTAAGCATGATTTGTTTTGCTAAAAAACTATGAAAAATGATTGTTGTGCCTACTAATCATGCCTACAAATGTACCTAATGATTTGATTGGTTGATTTTAAAAAATGATTTGTGGGAATTTGAAGAGAGAAAATGCATAATACAATTGTACAAGTGATTTATGCATTAGGCATGTATTTAGGCACGTGTTGTAAGTCTAAATAGCATTACTCAAAAACTATATAATTAAATAAATAATAAAAATGATGTAATTCGAGTTATTCGGTTTGGTTTCAGTAATTCAGTTCGGTTTAATACAATGAATCCGGTTTGGCTCAGTTCGGTTTTTAATTTTACACAGAAAAATAATTAAGCAAAATAACCGAATCGAATAATTCAAAATAACCTGAAATTGAAATCTCCTATTAATTCATACGTGGGCTAGCCCAAATATATCACATAACTCTATTAAAGCCCGTTTATTTGCCTGTTTCTAGGCCCATTGACTTTTAATTTCCAAGAATACAAAAGAGGAAATGACACCAAAATGAAAATCAACAACATAACAAACATAGTCACTGTCTTTGTAATGTGCTTGTGTGATTATGATTATTGTCCATCTCCAAAACCCCAACTAGCTAGCTAACTTCCTTCTTCTCTCTGGTACGCTAATTTCCCCTTTTCAATTCCAAATTTATTGATTGATGCTTTCATTTTCATCTCATATACAAACTGAATTCAATTCAAATGTTTTTTTAATAAATTAATTCTTGATGAAATTTTGTTTAGTAGTGTTAATGTGTGAAAAGTAAGTACTCACATTAGATTTATATTAGGCTTAGAAAGCCAATAGCTAGATGATCACTTTCAAAACACAATGCCAAACACCCCCTTTATGCTTTGCTTGATTTGGTTTACTTTGCAAGCTGAAGTTATTAGGAGCTAACTATGTACCGTTCAGTGGTCATATTAATTATAACCATTCTTGAATGTTTGCAGCTTATGTGATTCTATTGTATGAGATGTCAACAAAACTGTTGAACAACATCTGGATTCGACGCCAGCAATGCCCTTGTGGAGATTGGAAATGCTATATTAAACACGAAGGAGATGATCACCCAAATGGAGGGTCTGATATAGTAAAAAGTGATGGAGCGGCCACATCATCAGTTTCAGATGTTATTTTCACACCATATGTTTGTCAAATATTCAAAACTGACGACGAAGCTTTCGAATACTACTGCAACTTTGCCAGAAAGAACGGTTTCTCCATTAGGAAAGCACGGTCAACTGAAAGTCAAAACCTTGGGGTTTATAGACGAGACTTTGTCTGTTATCGGTCTGGTTTTAATCAGCCGAGAAAAAAGGCTAATGTGGAACACCCAAGGGATCGGAAATCAGTAAGGTGTGGTTGTGATGCAAAAATGTACTTAACAAAGGAAATTGTTGACGGGGTAACGCAGTGGTACGTTTCTCAGTTTAGTAACATTCATAATCATGAATTGTTAGAAGATGATCAAGTTCGTCTTCTTCCTGCTTATAGAAAGATTCAAGAATCCGATCAAGATCGGATTGTGTTACTCACGAAAGCTGGATTTCCAGTAAACCGTATAGTGAAGGTTTTGGAATTGGAAAAAGGGGTTCAACCGGGACAGTTACCATTTATAGAAAAAGACGTAAGAAACTTTGTTAGAACATGTAAAAAAACGGTTCAAGAAACCGACGCGTTACTTACGGAGAAGAAAGAAATTGATATGTTAGCACTTCTTGAAATCTGCAGAGTTACCGCACAAAGGGATGATGGATTTGTGTACAATTATACAACAGACGAAAATGGTAAAGTTGAAAACTTTTCGTGGGCTTATGGGGATTCGATTCGTGCATTTTCAGTTTTTGGAGACGTGGTTACTTTTGATACCATGTATCGGTCCATTACCTACAACATGGTACTTGGTGCTTGGTTTGGTATTGACAACCAAGGCAAGCCCTTTTTGCTCGGGTGTGTTTTGCTTCAAGACGAAACTTCTCGCTCTTTTTCGTGGGCCCTGCAGACTTTTATCCGATTCTTGAGAGGAAATCACCCACAGACAATCATAACGGATTTAGGTTCAGGTCTTGGAGATGCTATTGCCACTGAGTTGCCAAACACTAAACATGTGATATGTATATGGCATGTGATGTCTAAATTATCCAGCTGGTTTTCTCAGTCTCTTGGATTGCAGTATCCGGAGTTTAAATCTGAGTTTGAGTTGGTGTGTCATCTTGAAAACATAGAGCATTTTGAGAACCAGTGGAGCCACCTTGTGGCTCGGTTTGGAGTTGATTCAGATAAGCATGTGGCCCTCCTGTATTCTTATAGGGCATCCTGGGCTGTTGCCTATGTTAGAGGCTACTTCCTTGCTCGTGCAATGACGATTGACTACATGAAGTCAATAGATAAATTTATGAAGAATATCTTGAGTCCAAATTCATCTTTCAAGAATTTCTTTGAACAGGTTTGTTTGGTATTCGTTATTCAAACTCTGTCTTTATTTTGAGTTAATTGCATAAAAAGGTAATAAATTTGGTTGGATTTCTTTTTTAGCTTACCAACTCCCTTTTTTGCCAGAAAAAAATAACCATTTAAGTTTCAAAAATGTGATATAAGGTAATAGGATTTGCTAACGGGTCCAAATGGTAATTTAGACACTGTTGACTTTTTTCTTGACGTTGCTTCTGGAAACCAGTTATCCTACGTAATTATCTTATTTTGAATTTTTGAAACTTTAATGGTCTGTTCCGACCTAAGATTAGTTGGTTACGCAAAACAGAAATTAGCCGAAAGTTTGTTAATTTTTATGCAATTAGGCCTTCTTCATTAACTTAGTCCAGAAAGTTGACATTTTTATTGTCTTTCTTCGCAGGTAAGTGTAGCTGCAAATGTTGCATTTCAAAACAAAGAGAGGATACCATATTTACCCCTAAAGACTTGTTTGCCCCTTGAAGAACATGCTCGAAATATTCTTTCACCTTACGCCTTTAACACGTTACAACAGGAACTTGTGCTATGCATGCAATATGCAACAACAGATATGACAAACGGGTCGTATATTGTTAGACATTACAATAAGTTAGAAGGAGAGTGTCTTGTGATTTGGATTCCAGATAATGAACAAGTTCATTGTTCTTGTAAAGAGTATGAACACTCAGGTATTTTATGCAGACATTCACTCAGAGTACTCGTACTCAAAAACTACTTTCAAATCCCTGAAAAATATTATCCATTAAGATGGCGGTTGGATAGTTCTTTAGTTCTTTCCGATGATCACATAATGCAACAAGACAACAGTGATGAGTATTATGAGGCATTTAACTCATTAACTTCATCTATATATTCGGAAACTATGATCTCCAAGGAGCGTTTTAGTTATGTTCATAAGGAATTGACCCAGATTCTTGAAGTTGTTAGAAATTTGCCTGATTTTGATGAAACTGCTCTGGATTTGGCACCTAACAATGTTAGCGATTTATAGTTTTTTCGTTTATTGTGTTTACTTTTGTGTTTAATGAAAATTTTGGTCTAAATTATATCATATGCGCACGTGGCAGACGTTATATATTTTTACAGGATTATAGTCTTAATATCTGTTAGATAATTTACAAGGACGCAATTGTAGAGTACAGATATAGGATAAATAAAGCTGGAACCTTTTTAAGGAATTTATGTTTAGCTATTTACATTGATGCAATTGCAGATCGTTGCAGGGACACCCTTTTATGGATTTCGGGTGGTTTTAATCGGATATACTGTCAATGTGAGTATAGAATCTGAACCTTTACGCTTTTACATGATTCTATAAGTACATAGCATTTGGTTAGAACTAGTTGTTTGATGCTATATGTTGCTCGAGTATCTTTTCTTGCCGCAAAAGAAAGGCCTTGTATTTTAAGAGATTGCTGAAAACATTATCACGGTATTTTTGTCACTTACGATGTTTAGGGCCGAGCATAATAAACCGCGGACCGGGCCGAACATATTTCGGTCCGGTCCCCGGTCCATCCTTTTCCTCATATTCAGTCTTCGGGCCAGTCCGGTTCGGTCTTACGCAAAACCAGCCATTATGCTTTGTTGGACCCGACCGACGAACCGAACCGGACATGGACCGAACTTTTCGGTCGGTTCCTCGGTCCAGTGTTTTGGACCAAATAGGTTTTCGGTCCGGTCCGATCTTGATCGGTCCGGTCCGATTTTCGAACCGTGATCAGCCCTAATGCTGTTAGTTCATTTGATAATTCAAGGAGATACGAAGTAAAGCAACTTTTTTCTTATCTTATAGAAGTAAAAAAGATTTAAATTGATAAGGTTTTCTTTGTTCAAGTAACTCGTGAAGGGTGAGTCTTTTGACTCAAATGGACACGGCCTAACCAGGGTATCTCTGTGACCGTTTCCGGCTCTTCTTTGGAAAGTGGTTCATCATGTATACCGAGGTTGCAAAAATTGTGAATTGGTAGTCGGGCGGTCGACCACCTTTTAGCTTGTAATCTGTCTAGGCGAGATTAATCGGATTGACATTTCCGGCAAATTTTGGGTATTTCCAGCGAGTTCTGGGTATTTCTGGCAAGATTTCCTTTAAAAAGACAATGAATATAAGTGATTAAAACAAGTTTACGGTGAGTTTTGGGTATTTCCGGCAAGATTTGCAGGTTTCCGACATGTTTGACCAATTTACACAAATCAACAAGGTTGGTGGCCTAATAGCGTCTAGGCGGCGATTAATCGGACTATGCCTTTTTTTTCTTCTAAACTGATATATATTGTTTGGTGCTTCTAGTTCTTTAAGGGGTCAAATAGACTTTTATTTGAGGGGTACAAATAAAGGATGTTTCATTATCTATTGCTTGTCATGTGACATAGTTTAGTCTGAGTCATCTAATTCTATCCTTACGTAACTTTCATATTACCAGTAAATTGATAGGTATTTTCCTCCAACAAATATCAGTATTCTGTCATTGTCCTAATGCATACGTATCTTGTTTATAAGTATATAACCATAAACCCTTGAAATTCTTCATATCAAACATATTCTTGCTCACTACTATTACAATATGGATGACAAAACATATGAAGCAAGACAGCAATTGAGTAAACTCCACACTTCAAAGAAACTAGTCTACATTTTCATCGTCGTATCCATTTCTTCATTGCCTCTCCCATTTTGGTTTCACTCTTTTGGTTTTAAGTTGACGAACGTTGTTGATGCCAGCGACAGACACTGCATATTTCTATTATGCAACGCAATCCTAGTTTTCCTCTCTTTTTATTCTCGTACGAAAGAGTCTTCTCAAACTCAGTCACAACTTGATCACATGTCGAGCATAGTCAATGGCGATGATCTACCTAAAGAAGTAGCTATAGACGAAAGACCAAAAGCAAAACAGATTGAATGTAATGAGATATCAGTAGTAGAAGTTGATGATGGTGACGATCAATTCGAACATCATATAGAAACAGAACACGTTGGTTGTGCTGACTTTCATCATGAAATAATATCGACAACTGAAGTTGAAGTTGAAGAGGAAGAGGAAGGACATATTGGGACGTTGTTGGCAGATGTTGAGGATCGTGAAGATCAGACGGACAACATGGAAATAGAGTCATTTGTTCATGCTGACTATGATCACGAGGAAATGATATTAACATCTGAAGCTGAAATTGAAGAGGAAGGACATGAAGAAGATGTAAATGAGCTAAACCAGAAATGTGATGCATTTATACATAGAATGAAGCTAACAATGCGTCTTGAAGCTAATTCAACCCTTGTACTTAATTCTCACCAGTGTCATCTTTGCATGTTTTAAAGCCTTGTATAATTGTATCAATTGCTTGAAGTGAGATATTAGAAATATAATAATCAGAATAAAGTTTGTTAACTCATATAAGTACAAAAAATAGCTTTGTATTTAGCTTGAACTTGTGTTTTGGAGGCTAAAAAGTGTTTTAAGACTGCTGTCACACTCTTAAGTCGCAAACACCACCTTGATTTTGTAGTCTTTGTGGTTCTTTTGTAACTTTATACAATATCTGTATGTTAAATCTCTGTTCAACTATGTTTTACTGTTAGAAATTGGGGTGTGTGTGTGATGATCCTGGATATTCTGTTGTATCGTGTTGAGTTCACTTTCCGTATTAAGTATTTCGACCCTATAAGATGCCTGGGTTGCACGAAATCTCAATCGGGATAATACAAAGAGAATGGCAATTTGTGTTCTAGGCACAAGAATCACAAATCAAGAACAATAGGGGAATTGTAAGTGTATTTTCGTATGTATGAATGAGGCTAATGGATCTGTTTATAAAACAGATTCTAGATGACAGTTAAGCAGTTAAAGTTGGTTGAAACCAACTTTCACAACTGTTTTTTCAACAGTCACACTGGTTGGGGAAATAAGAGGGGAAAAACGGATAACTTACTTGGAGCACCAAATATACCGTTTGGGTCGGGGCGCTGCCCCGAACCCCGCTGGGGTCGTTGCCCACAGACCCCAATGAGGGGCGGCCCCCCTCGACCCCCGCCCGCTGATCTGGCAGAGGGACCCGCAAGGGGCGCTGCCCCTTGACCCCGCAAGGGGGCGCAGCCCCCTTGACCCCTGCATTTTTGTCATGGTCGAAAACATATTAGCTCAACGAGTGTGCACTCCACACTTCCCTAACTCGTATCCGAGCCGAATATGAAATCTCATTAGTCTCTAGTAAATCGTCATTACCTAAATGGCCGTCGATGACACTAAAATCACCAACAAATCCCCCCACCCCGCCCCCTGACCCCGCAAGGGGGCACAGCCCCCTTGACCCCTGCATTTTTTTTTATTTTTTGTCATGGTCGAAACAGTATTAGCTCAACGAGTGTTAGCACTCCAACACTTCCTAACTTGTATCCGAGCCGAATATGAAATCTCATTAGTCTCTAGTAAATCGTCATTACCTAAATTTTTTGGCTCGTCCGATGACTACTAAAATCACCAACAACAACACCCCCCCCCCCCCCCCCCTCATTTAATGAACCAATTTATTTACTAAAACATATATAAAGATATATGCAACTAAGTTATAGCAAATATAACGAAACAAACAAATGCATAAATGAAAATGTCTTGCGATTGAATTTTCATCTTAGTATAATACACATTTCAAATATTCGAAAATCGAGGTGTCGTAACGATTGAACCCGTCAATCCATTTGAATACCTGAAGATACTATACACATAAGTTTCTACAACACTCTAATGTTCGTTACTTGACACTATTACAAGCCATGTGTCCCAATCCATTAATGAACATACATAAAGCCAAGTCCAAGCTTCTTGAAGCAGCAAAACTTCATGTTCACATAGGTGGTCCTTTTAGTTATTGCACTTGCATTTAGAATTTTTCAAAAGAACCATTAAGAAGGTAAACTTCAACCTAACCATCACTTGCAGGTCTGAACACATACCTCGAGAAGATAAATACACGTGTTCCAATCTCTAGATATGAGCTTTCCACATTGAATTCAGCTTCCAACGTTGTATTAGAAGGGAATTGGGTATCTCATAGGTAGTAGATTTATATGGACTTTAATCCCATCCCTATCACTGACTTAATCACTAAGTCCCTAGCTAAACCCTTCGTCAAGTGGTCAGCCAAATTGTAACACCCCCAAAATCTGGTAGCAGTGGAATGGTTAACAATGGGGTGCTACTTTATAGTCCATACGCACAAGTCACAGAAAACGACCCTAAAAGAGACGTTTAAAATAAATTTCTCATTTGATATATTAAAATCAGAGTTTACAAAGGGTCCCAATTATAATGCAATAGAAACATTTTGTTTAAAACATTTGTCGAATGGTACTCAAGTTATTAAGCCTTCAAAAATATATCTGCGCGACTCAAATGCTCCCAATGCTCCATTAGCAAAATAATGACCTGAGAAAATACATGCTATAACGTCAACAATAATGTTGAGGTGAATTCAAAAGTTACTTAAGTAAAAGCATGTGAAATAATTTTAAGTTAATATCTCCGTAAAAAAAGTAGCGTTCCAACATTTAAAAGTAGTCAGTTCGAATCGCCGGTAGTGATTCAATAAGTCAAGAATTGTTAATGTAATCAAATAGTTTATTAGTGGACCACAAGATTTAAGTAACAACAGACTGAGTACGTATTCCGTAGTCCAAGGTAGGTATTATAGATAATGGAATCAAGATTCAACCTGTCTAAATATAAAACAAGTATTATTGCACTAAACTCATGACATCGAAGCCATATTCGTAATTATAAGAGAATTGCACCCGAGTTCGTAATTATAAGGGATTTGCACCAGTATTCATAATTATAAGGGATTTGCACCAGTATTCATAATTATAAAAGAATTGCACCAGTAATCGAAATTAAACAAGTGATTTGCACCAGATTTCGAGGCTAAGTCAATACAGGCAATAATCGGGATAGCATACAGTAAAAAGCACCTTTTGTCCAAGTAAAAACAATCCTGTCCAAATTTCACAGTTTCAAAATAGGGTAGTCAACGATCTCCAATCATGTAGTAACAAATCACGCTTAGTAAAAATAGTCATGTAACGCTTACTTATAGGAGAAATCAATAGGGTTGTGTATTTAAAAACGAGCACGTATTCTCACCCCGAAAACAGTTTATGAAAACTATTAAAAGAGAAAATATAGGGCTATGAACTCACATTGATTGAATGAATCAACAAAGTATAGCAGAAAATGCGTCACGATAATGACGGAATGCAACCTAATTAAATATAGGTCGTATGAGTGTAATGTACTTATCTTGTCGGGTTCCGTTTAACCCTTCTTAATCAGGTTCTTCGCTCCTCTCCTATCTACAACATGTCGATTTTTCAAGGTTCCTCAAATACTGTTCCTTAATTATATGGAGAGTCTGTGGTAGGAATTTTTTTAATGGCTTACAAAGAGGGTGATAGAACAATTGCTTGGGTTCAAATGGCTAAGGTGCTTGCTTCTAATAAATTCGTAGGGTTGGGAGTTTCTAGTTTCTTCGCTCGTCATATCGGGCTCTTCTTTCAAGTGGGTATGGCGCTACCATTCTCATGATAACTCCTTATGGGTCCCAATTATATCAGCTTTACATGGCTTGAAATGTCATGTTCTTTCTGCTGCTTTCATTCTGCGATGGAGCTTCCCTCCATAACAGAAAGTTACCTCCCTTAAAGTCAAAGTGTCGATCGTCATTCTCATTGTAAGATTCGTGTGGGAAAAGGTACAGGTACTAGTTTTTTTGGAAAGATCTTTGGATTGGCGTAATCTTCTCAACTTCTTTTCCCTCTTTGTTTTGCTCAAGAAGAGGATATAGGCATATCGGTTTGCCTGATAAGAATGAATACGTCTATCTCCTCTTCTTTCGTCGTCATGTTCCGAGAGGTGTATGATTCAAACTACTTGATCATAGGCTTTCGTTATTACTTGATAACGGTATATTTTAAACTAATATGGATGACAGATGGGATTTGGGACTTAAATGGCGATGGTGTTTTGTCAAGTCAAGGACTTTCGAATCTATGTTATAATGAGGCTTTTTCATCCCGAACAATGGAAGTTTCCTACTCGATGGATTAAAAGTATTCTGATTAAGGTAAACGTTTTTAGCTTGGAAAACTTATCTCTATCGTTTAACCACTAGATCGAATTTGTCTCGTAGAATGTCTCGCTTCCTTCCTTTGATCTTGTCCCTCTTTGTGATCACGGTGCTCGATGGAGTTCTCTCACCATTTATTCTTTCCGGTTGCGCTGTGGCGAAAGATATTCAAAGTTATTTGTAGATGTTGGAATATAGATGTTCATCCTTATTATTCTACGAAGATTGGCTCTCTTGGTTCAAATCTATATCCGTTTAATGTTCTCAACGAAAGAGGTTGGGGAAGGCGTGTTTACACGTTTCTTGGTGGAGCTTCTGGTAACTTCAGGAACCAATTCTTTTTTGCTTCTACCTATTCCCCGAAAGGATAAAACCCTAAAAAGTTGGTTTATTATTTTTTCGACAATAATGTTTCTAAATAGACGCACTTTTTATTGGTGTGTAGCTAGATGTAATAGAACTTTGAATTGGGTTGTTGCTTCAAACACCCATGTTTTTTGATTCCTTTGTAAATTTACTAGCTCTTGCTATTGGTTCTAATAAAAGTCGTACGTCAAAAAAAAATTATAATGTACACCACCACCTAAACTCTTTGTTTAATTAGACAAAATTAAAACAATAAAATTTTATCTTGAAAATTAAATGTCCACTTACTTGTACACGCAAAAATAATATACTTGTCCAATAATTTATTTATTTGTTAAAACACTTTATTTAACGCTTTTATTATTCGCTTAATGTTGTCGTATAAGTAGTTCGATCGTCTTGTAAAATAATATTTATAAAGTTAAATCTTGTATAAATATTATATAAATGATTCTAAAATGTTTCGCAATTTTTTTTATAAAAACGAACCAACACTATTTATGTCAGGAAATAGTGTCTAGTTTACACAATATACATCCGAAAATTATGAAAATCGCCAGGTTTATGTAAAATGTCGTTCCGAACAACTTTTTAGTTTTACACTTCGACTCAATCGGACCCGAAGGCCCTCGAAAATGAGTTTCAGCAGCTGCTGAAGCGTACACAATTTCACGGCTTTTGTATATAAAATGTCGAATCTTTGAAACGTCGTATCTTACTCGTTTTAACTCCATTTTTAGCGTTCTATATATGCACGGATTCGTGACGAGGTGAACTATGTTTATAAAAGATCCATTGTTATTATAATTGGCTATATCGAAATCAGTAATTCAAAATGAGTTTTATAAAAACACTTTGTCATTTAATTATCCTAATCTCATAAATAGCATAACTTCTTCGTTATTAATCGATTTTGCGAGTTCCTTATATATTTGGAAACCTCTTGAGAAGTAATATAAGATACAATAGGTGCCACATTTTATAAAAACACGAATTTGAACAGAATCATCAAAACAGATTGAAGTGTTTTTAGTATTGCAATGACTTTTATGAACTTGTTTACATGATATCATTGTACAAACTTCCTATTTCACTGATATCAATGTGGGTCATACAAATTTAGAGTCCTCTAAGTGATGTCTTAATATTATCCAAGTCAAAGTCTCATGAGTAATATTATATCGACCTTTGTAGTAAACTTTCAACAAGAAAACTATCCAGATTCTTTATAAGTTAACCGTAACTTAATAACAGAGTTTTCCTTTGGATTCTTAGCATCATTTTACTATGAAAATACATATGGTTCGTGTAGTATATATGTATATGTACATATCCATTTTACCTTATAAATACATGAACAAAACTAGGTGGTGATTAACAAAACAACAAGTATGTATAACCATGAATGTAAAGTATTGAAAAGATGAGTTTTAGATGACCTTAAGCAAGATGATGAAGAAACTAAACCAAAACTCCAAATACAACCAAGCTTCCAAACCTCATTTTGGGATAAACTTAGATATGAATGTAGGAAGACTTGTATACGTGGTAATTAAAAGTGTGTGAATTAATTAGGGAGTTTTGATTGGTAACGTGCTAAGAGATGGAAAACAAAAGATATTGTTGATTTTTGCTAAGGAAAGTGTTGTGTGATTTTACCTTTACTAGTAATGCATGTATTTGTATCAATAGTTAGTCAAGAGCACTTATTAGCTAGTCAAAATGTCAAGTGACCAAGGGGGGGGACGTTGGATAATTTTGAGGGAAATAAGGAAGAGTTATGGTCAAAGTTTACCTAGTTAATGAACTAGGCCATTTAATATTACTAGTGTTGTACAAGTTATTTAGATATTTATTTTGTGTTCTCATTGTTCCTTAATATGTAATTATCCATGAAAAGAAGACAGACATGACTAGCCAAAAAAAAATCTTGTATATTTTTGAGTTAATATTGTATAATTTGAAGTTGTAATGTGTAGTTTTAATGTAAAGGTATAAACTTTGTAAATTGTATGACTTGGTTTATTTCTTTCATGAAGAATTCGGCTCACATGGTATTCATGGGTAAAGTTTCATAAAATTTGAGCGTTGGGAATAAAAATGTGTATTTGTTGAAGCGTAGATTTATTTTGGTGGTTCCGGGTATGCCTAAATGAAATTTATCACGAAACGTAAACGTTTTACGTAACCAATAAAAATAAAATATAAAAAGTTGATTATTACTTTCGTAAAAATAATATATTGCTTGCTCGACGAAAACTTTAATTTGTTTGATGTCCGTTTACGTTAAATGTTGATTTTTAGTTTACGCGATTTAGCTAAACGTTGGAAATTTCAAGTGAACGCGTAAAAGTTAAAAATAAATAGTTGGATATTCCTTGATGTAAAAAGGTGTGAAAATGTGAGTTGTTAAACAAATTATGTTGCGTCCGAACAAACTCAATAGAAATCACATCATTCCTGATTAGTTCTCTAACCATATTATGTCTAACACCTAAGTGTCTAGACTTCCCATTATATATCTGACTATATGCCTTAGCCATTGTGGGAGCACTATCACATCGGATATATATTGGTGCTATTGGTTTCGGCCATATTGGAAACTCATGTATCAAGTTTCTTAGCCATTCTGCTTCTTTACCAGCAGCAGCCAATGCTACAAACTCAGATTCTATAGTAGAACCAGTTATGCATGTTTGCTTCTTGGAAGCCCATGAAATGGTACATCCCCCAAGAAGGAACACCCATCCACTCGTAGAAGATGAATCTTCAACATGATTTATCCAGCTAGCATCTGAATAAGCTTCTAACACCGAATGATATCCAACATATGATAAACCATAATTCATAGTACCTTTCAAGTACTTGAACACCCTTGTTATTGCTTGCCAATGCTGTCTACTAGGATTACTAGTAAATCTGCTCAATCTACCAACTGCATAAGCAATATCAGGTCTAGTGCTAGTCATAGCATACATCAAGCAGCCAATAGCTCTTGAATATTCGAGCTGATCCACATGTTTACCTGTATTTGGCTTAAGCTTTTCTACCGGATCCATGGGAGTACTTACCGGAGAACAATCTTCACGATTAAATTTCTTGAGTATTTTCTCAATATAGTGAGATTGTGTAATTACAATCCCTTTATTTTCACGTTTAATCTTAATACCAAGAATAACGTCTGCTTCTCCCATATCTTTCATTGAGAACCTTGATGATAAAAACTTTTTAGTTTTATCAACTTGATTTTGGTCTGTGCCAAAAATCAACATGTCATCAACATATAGAGAAATTATAATACCTCTATCGGAGCTATCAAATTTGCTATATACACACTTGTCAGATTGGTTTAAGAGAAAGCCACTTGACAACACAACCTCATCAAACTTTTGATGCCACTGCTTAGGCACTTGTTTGAGCCCATACAATGACTTAACCAGCTTACACACCTTATGCTCATTACCCGACATAACAAATCCTTCCGGATGCTTCATATACACTTCTTCTTCCAAATCACCATTTAAAAATATTGTTTTGACATCCATTTGATTGATCACCAGATTGTGTATAGCAGCTAAAGCTAACAACAATCTAATGGTAGTGATACGAGCAACTGGTGCATAGGTATCGAAGTAATCGATCCCTTCCTTTTGTCTAAAGCCTTGGATTACCAATCGAGCTTTAAACTTGTCAATTGTTCCATCGACTTTCATCTTCCTTTTGAAGATCCATTTGCAACCTAAAGGTTTGCAACCAGGGGGTAAATCAGATAGAACCCATATATTATTTTCCATAATAGAACCAATCTCATCATCAATTGCTTCTTTCTAGAAAGCAGAATCTCGAGATTGCATAGCTTCATTATAGGTTCTAAAGTTCCTCCTCAATACTATAACAGTAAGAGTATTGTGATCCAACTTGATCTCTTGATCCCTCAACTAAGTATAGCTGAAAATCAGAACCATATGATTTAGCTTTTCGAACTCTTTTACCTTTACGAGGTTCAGGAATCTCATTTGGTACATCATCAGAATGATCATCCCTTTGATATTCATCCGAATTTGGTATAATATCCTTTGGTCTATGTATTGAAGAGAAACGATTCTCATCAAATATTGCATCTCTCGACTCTATAATTGAGTTCATAGAAACCGAGTCATTAGGTTCAATAACATAAAACCTATATGCCTTGGAATGCTCAGCATATCCAACAAAGATGCAATCAATACCCTTTTCACCCAAAGTTTTTCTTTTCAGGTCCGGAAGCCTAACAACGGCCCTATAACCCCAAACTCGTAAAAATGACAAGTTGGGTCGTTTCTTATACCAAAGTTCATATGGGGTAGTCTTGTTCCTTTTATTTGAAACCCTATTCAATAAATAGCAAGTCGTTAACATGGCTTCTCCCCAGAACCCCTCACTCAAACCCGAGTAAGATAACATGGAATTAACCATTTCCCTAAGAGCTCTATTTTTCCTTTCAGCCATACCATTTTGCTGTGGTGTATAAGGAGCTGTAGTTTCATGAATGATTCCTACAGATTGGAAAAATACAGGATCATAATATTCACTACCTCTATCTGTGCGTAAGGTTTTAATTAAGTCATTTTGTTGCAATTCAACTTCTGTTTTATAAATTCTAAATTTATCAAGGGCTTCATCTTTTGCATGTAGCAAGTAAACATAGCAAAACATAGAGGCATCATCTATAAAAGTTATCACATACTTTTTATTACCCAAAGATGGTGTTGCATAAAAATCGCACAAATCACTATGTATCAATTCAAGTATGACATATTTTCTTGTTATACTTTTAAATGGTTGCCTAGTGATTTTTGTTAACATACAAGTAGTACATTTATCAAGATTTTCATCAATAGCAGGTATCAATTCATCTTTAGACATTTCAAGCATTCTTTTATAGTGTACATGTCCTAAACGAGCATGCCATAATAAGGAATTAACAACAGCAGAAGAAGACATATAAACATAATCCGAATCATCCAGAACTTTATTCAAATTCAACATAAACATACCATTTTTATAATAACCAAATCCTACAAATACACCACACTTCGATAAGATATACTTATCGGATTCATAAACCTGCTTATATCCACACTTATTTAATACATGACCAGAAATTAAATTCTTACGAAGTTTTGGAACATACAACACATTAAACAAAGTAATAGATTTTCTTGAACTAAATTCCAGCTCTACACTTTCTTTTTCATGAACAGGAGCGAAATGATCATCACCCATGTAAAGTACAGATCTGTCTTCCACCGGTACATATGTCTTAAACCAGCAACGATCTTTACAAACATGAGTTGTAGCACCGGAATCAATTCACCACGTAATTGCATCAACCTACACATAAAATGCTTCAGAAATTAGTGAAACCGAAAATTTAACAAATATGTTCCAAACAGGCACTAAATTCTGACCTTGGTCTTGGGAATGGTCCTTAGACCCCTTTCTCGAACCACCAACATTTGCGTTCTTCTTATTACCACTACGGCAATCCCTCTTGAAGTGGTCAGTCTTACCACACTTCCAACATTCCAACATTCCAACTTAGGCTTCTTGTTGGAACCCGAACCACTACCGTGTTCTTTGAAATCATGTTTCTTTCCTTTGTTTTGTTTGTTGTTCTTATTTTTACCCTCTTCTGTCATGTTCACAGAAGGTCCAGCAACTTCTTTACCCTTGCCCTTGTCACTGTCTTGCGCCCTTAGAGATTCCTCTATACGCAAGTGACTACCAAGTTGGACCAAAGACAAATCGTCTTTACCATGTTTCAAAGTATGTTTGAAATCTTTCCAGGAATGAGGAAACTTATCAATTATACTTGAAACAACTTGAGGAATCATCTGCCATGTTCTTAGATTCAAGTGAAGCCCACAACTCCTAAGGAGTTCATTGTAATGTTCCATGACCTGGCAGCGGGACCCCAGCAAGGGGCGCTGCCCCTTGACCCCGCAAGGGGGCGCAACCCCCTTGACCCCTGCATTTTTGTCATGGTCGAAAACATATTAGCTCAACGAGTGTGCACTTCACACTTCCCTAACTCGTATCCGAGCCGAATATGAAATCTCATTAGTCTCTAATAAATCGTCATTACCTAAATGGCCGTCGATGACACTAAAATCACCAACATGTACTAATAAATGCATAAATTAATATCACAAGAATTCGTTATAAGCATCTAAGCATACGATATCCATGTTGTGTAAAAGCTCTTCAGACAAACTATACATGGGGATA
>BQNB010036606.1:8826-50002 GCA_026074375.1 Tanacetum coccineum | reverse complement strand
AATATCTCATATATATAGATATTTTCTTTTCAGAAAATATCTAGTTTTCATTTTTCTAAATCTAAATCTCTTTTCTCTCATCTCTCTCTCTTTCTAGTTTTCGATTTGTGTTTGATTATATGAAGTGAAGAGTTAATCTGGAACCTACAACTCCTTTTATAAAAACATATTTTATTAAAAACTCGTAAATTATGTAACTTCTTCGTTATAAATCGAATTTTCAAGTTCCTTACATATTTGGAATCCTCATGAGATGTAGTATTTTATAAAAATATAAAATGAACACTTTATATTTTGAATTAAAACAGAAAGTTTGGACCTTTTGATTGTAATGTGTTTAAAACTTGTTTTTATAACTTTTTGGCATGTGTGAATTACTACAATTCCTCTAATGTGATCAATACACAACCTTGTGTATATTTATAGTCCTCTAATGTATAAGTCAAACAATATGTCCAAGAATCACAAGATCCACAAGTCTACATACTTATTTGTTCATAATCTTTAATAAGTACACTTTTTAGGTAACTAGTTTATATATACTCTTTATACATAAACCAACACTTGTACAATACTTATACTTCCATTCCAACATGATATTAACATTCATATAACATATGTAAAAGTATACCAAACCATAATCAAGTGTAAAAATCCATTTTACAAGTTAATTCTTTTCCTAGATGGTGATTCACTATATAAACATTATATACACATAAAATTATGAATGAAGTGAATGTAGGGTTTTAGATAACCTTAATATGAAGTATGATGAAGAAATACAAGATCTAAACCCTAGTTTAGATAATAGACCCACGCTTCCAAGACTATAAAAACCCTAAATCTAATGAAAACCCTAATCTTAAACCTTCCTTGATTAAGCCTTTTAACCACTAAACCAAGCCTTCAAACATTCTTGTAATACCTTATATATGATGTTAGATCACTTGTATACTTGGTAAAATAAAAACTATGGATTATTTAGGGGTGTATGAGTTTGGCCGTGGCTAGGAGGGAGAGACAAAGAGAATGAGTGAAATTTTCTTAAGAAAAATGAAGGTGTGTGTTACTTCTCACTAGTTGCTTGTCTTATATACAACTTGGACTAGTCAATTTTACTATTAGAGAGTGGTCAATATTCAAAGAAACAATAGGAGGGAAATAAGGAGAAAAGTGGTCAATTTCACTAGTTATAGACATAAGGTTTTATGAGGTGTATCTGTACAAGTCCTAGTTGGTGATTTGTGTGCTTAATGTCCCCTTGGGATCATTTTATATCCAAATTTAGGGGGGGATAAGCTAGGAAAGTCTTTGATCTTTTATTGATAAATACTTGCATTACTTGAATACTTGTAGTTTAAGTATAAAGGTAAAACTTGAAATGTGTAGGTTCTAGTTGGTTTATTTTATGTAAAATGTGACCAACAATGTTAACATGGTTGAAGTTTTATAAAAACTTTCGGTATTGGGTATAAAAATAGGTATTTGTTGAAACGTAGAAAAGTTTTGGTGGTTTCGGAAATGCCTAAACGTATTTTATCGCGAAATGTAAACACTTTACGTAACCAATAAAAATAAAATGTGCAAAGTTAATAATTATCCTCCAAATAATTATCTAACACTTGCTTGACGTAAACATTAAATTATTTGATGCATGTTTATGTTGAATGATAATTTTTAGCTTACGCGATTTAACTTAACGATTAGGATTAAAAGCAAACGCGTACGAGGCTAAAAATAAATAGTAAATTAAGTGACGTCATAAAATGACCTGAAAACACGGGGTGCTATAGTCTTCCCCTGTTAAGTGAGCCTTGTCCTCAAGGCTTAAGACGCGGCACTTGACGACGGTGCGGTCTTTGTGAAGAGGTGTGAATACTTCTTTCGGAATTGATCTTTACGTTCCCATGTGAACTCAGGACCTCGCCTAGAGTTCCATCGAACCTTAATGATTAGGATACGGCTTTGTTTTAATCGTTTCACTTCACGATCCATGATTTCTACTGGTTCTTTGACAATATGAAGTTTGTCATCAATATGAAGTCCATCTAACGGAACGGCTAATGGTTTGTCGGCATAGCACTTCTTCAAATTGGATACATGAAACGTATTGTGAACCCTGCTTAACTCTTGAGGCAGCTCAAGCTTGTAAGCAACGATGTTAACCTTTTCCAACACCTTGAAAGGTCTAACATATCTAGGGTTTAGCTTCCCCCGTTTACCAAAACATACTACTCCTTTCCAAGGTGAAACCTTAAGCATAACTTTATCTCCAACTTGAAATTCCATCAGCTTACGCTTTAAATCGGCATAATTCTTTTGTCGATCACGGGCGGTTTGAATTCTCTGCTTGATCTGAATGATCTTCTCGGTTGTCTTTTAAACTATTTCTAGACCGGTGAGTTGAACTTCTCCATCCTCGGACCAACAGGTGAACGACACTTTCGACCATAAAGTGCTTCAAATGGTGCAGCCTTAATGCTAGCGTGATAACTATTGTTATATGAAAACTCAACTAATGGCAAATGTCTAACCCAACCATTTCCAAAATTGATCACACAAGCGCATAGCATACCCTCGAGAGTTTGAATAGTTCTCTGGTTTCTGTGCTTCGATTTGAGCTTCTAGAATTTGTTTGGGAAGATCTAAGCCAATAGTCATAACTAAGGCTCGAACCCTATGTGGCTTATCCCTTTTCTTCCTGCTCTAAGAATTAGCAACGACATTTGCTTTCCCCGGGTGATAGCGAATATCGCAATCGTAATCACAGAGTAATTCTAACCGACGACGTTGTCTCATGTTCAATTCCTTCTAATCCAGGATGTGTTATAAACTACTAGGCTCTATGATATCATGTAGACGTTGAAAATGGTGTATTGGTATATTCCTTAATGGCGAGTAAACTTTGCGGAAAACTTGAAGGGGGGTTAAATAGTTTACCGCTTTTTAAATTAATGTTATGCTTGTTTATAAAAATTTAGATTCGACTTTGTATGATCTCAATATGTGCATAATATGAACAATACAAGTATGTAAGTAAATGACAAGTAAATATGAAAGACAAGAGATAAGAGTTGGAAGGATCAAACCACAACACAAGGATTTATAGTGGTTCAGTAATGAAGCACCTCTTCGCCCTACTCCACTCCCCGAGAACCAAACTCGAGAGTTATCTTTACTATGTCAACAAACTCCCTTTAGGCTGAGAAGACCGTACACGACTTAGCTTACACCAATTTTCGACACTAAGCGAAATGTCGAGTTCTAATCCTAGCTAGAACCAATCTATCACAACACAACACACCACTTCACAACAAATCACAACTTGGGTTCACTACACAACTTTTCTCTACTTCTCAACTTCTCTTCACTTCACAACTTCACTTTGCTTCACAACTTCACTTCACCAAGACACTATTATGATCACACCAATCTATCACTACTTACTAAGATCACCCCGATCTAACTATACTTACAATGATCACAACAATCTACTTATTGTACACAACTACGATACACACCTTCACAATATACACAAATGATTTACAAGATATAACACAACTACATAACTATACCAACTATACTATAACACTTCTTGATTTGATGATAAAAAGTATTCTTCTCTTGCACTTGAGAAACTAAGCTTGGATTACTTGGAAACAAAGCTTTATGGTTAAATGATTAAAGGAAAGAAAGGAGTGTATAAACTAATTTAGAATAGAAAGAAAGTGTGTGCAAAAGGTGAGAAAATCAGTGGAAAATAATCCAGTATTTATAGGCAAGCTGAGACAAAAAAACACGTGGCCGGTCCCCTTAATAAGGGTGTTGGTCCCTTTAAAATTAAGGGGGCCGCCCATTTTTAAGGGGGCCGCCCATGCCTGACGCTCCTTTTTTTGTCTTTTATGGGGGAGGTATTTTCTGGAACGTTTCTAGCCGTTTTTGGGTAGAAATTTTGAATTCAAAATATTTATTTGAATAAAACATTTCTTTTAAATCTAAAAATATTTTATAAAAGATATAAAAATGTTTGTGTCATTTTTATAAAAAGTGTAAGGTAAAATAAAAAATCCTTTGATCATAAACTACATTAAGCATTTGTTTATTCATACATTTAAGTGATTAAATTTTTGAAATGAAAATTTACTACTAATTACTTGTTTACAATTAATTTTTCATTAATTGTTTTTACATTTTGTAATTATCAAAACGTAGAGAGATCGAAAAATATTAACAACGTTTTTAGGCATCATTTTTATCAACAAACTTGTTAGTGGATCGTCCTAGGGTGACTAAGGATGCGTCTTGACTTTTGGACATAGGATTTTGTATAGGATGATGTCGACTTTATATAGTAAGGTGGTGTAAGAGTTTACTTAGTTATTATGATTATTAGTTTGGTTCCTCGAGATACATACATTTTATGAATACGCACACAAACTTGATATAAATAGAACATTGTTTCTTGACAACAAGTTTTAAAGTGACTACTCTCAGCATGGCATGGTCCTCTCTGAATTATACATAGTTAATTAAGCCATGTATAATTGAGGACTAACAATGCAATACTCATTTTCATCAGAATAATGTTATAATTTGACTTGCAAAATAGAAAGTTAAAGTAAAGTTGACAAAATTTATACGATACATTAATTGATAGATGATTTGAAATCATTCGGTACAACAGAAATTTAAGCGAAAATACAATGAGAATTCTTAAAGGAATAGAGTCTAAGCATTGATATCATCCTCCATGTCATTAAGGTCTTGATTGGTTTCTCCTCCTCCTAAGGCATGCACCATTCCCCGTACTCCAGTACCTTCAGCTTGGTTTCCATGGTTTTGATTCTTTAACTCCAGGCAATCACTCATGTAATGCCCTTGATTCCCACATTCATAGCAAGTGAGGTTTCTCTGATTATTAGTAGTAGTATGACTCCTACAGTCTCGGGTCAAGTAACCAACTCTCTTGCAGTTTGTACACTTTATAGTGCACTGGCCATTGTGATGAAACTTGCACTTGTTGCACAACGATAGAGTTCTAGCATACTTCTTCCTTTCACCAGGCCCAACAGTATAAGCTATGGCCACACCTTGCTTCTTGGGAGGTTATTGTTGAGCTTGGTTATTGTTATCAAGTTTCCTCTTGTTCTCAGCTTGACGTTTAGCAAGAGTGTTAATCTTTTTGTCCATTAGTTCAGTTGCAAATTTAATTGCATCTTGCATTGTTTTAGGCTTAGATGTCATCACACTTCCATGAATCATGTCGGGCAAACCACCAACATACTTCTTAACCTTATCCGACTCTTTAGGAAACATCCTAACACATATCAATGCCAGTTCCTAAAAACGTTGGTTATAGCCTACCACATCGGTACCTTTAACCTTCAGATTCCACATCTCCACCTCAAGCTTCTTAATCTCGCCCCTTGGGCAGTACTTGTTGGTCATCATCTTTTTCAGGTTTGTCCAAGTCATTGCATATACAACATCGTGACCAACAGTCTTAACGTGGGAGTTCCACCATGTTAGAGCACTTCCAAGAAGAGTACAAGTGGTAAACTTGATTTGGTTTTCCATAGTGCAGTTGCTTATACGAAACACAGTTTCCATTCTTTCAAACCACTAAGTCAACTCGACCACTCCTTCAGTGCCTTTGAAATTTAAAGGTTGGCATTTCATGAAGTCTGGGTAAGTGCACTCACGAGTAGCGCGTTCAGTCCTTCTAACACCCATTCCTGAATCATGGCTATCTTTGCCATTTATGCTTCTGGTTGCATCACGTTCTGCCAACAAGTCAGCAACTCCTTGGGCAATTAGTGCCTTAAGTTGTTCATCAGTCATAGGGGTGGTGGTGGTGGTTGTTGTTGCTAGGGTGGTTCTGGTTCTGGGTGCTTTCCTTGGAGGCATTTTCTTCAAAATCATAAGAGTAATAAGATTAGTCTAGTTCTAAAATTCGTGCTCCAAGGGTGAAATGTTGTGAGATAATATATTAAAGTTGTGTAAGAGTTTCTGGACCATCAAGTTATTCGTAATGTCTTGAAAAATGTTCTTATATTTATATAGATAACTCCTATATAAACAAGTGTAAAGTATACTTAGAAGGAGATAAGTATATGTATATAAATCATGAGTAGTAATATACGTAATGCAATATAAATACGTATATTAATCATGTAAGCATCTAGTATAACTAACTACTGCAAACAACAAGTGTATGTATGTCCCATGTAAAACTTTTGTATGCTGCAATGTTTAAAAACGGTTATAGTCTAAGTAAAAACAATTGACCTGGTTCTCTATAACCTTGGCTCTAGATACCAATCTATAACACCCCAAAAATGTGTCGCAGAAAAATATGTTTCCGGGAGCGTTACTTCATAATACAACAGCACAAGATATGAGAGAACGACTCTAAATGAGTTATTTGAAAAGTAATCTCGTTGATTTAACCAAAATCCGAATTTGTTATAACGTTGGCCCCAAAGTTTGCATCAATAATGTAAGACTAAAATAATACAATGAGATTTGTTTGTAGAAATCCATGAATGTAGTCTTGTAAAGTTTATACTCCAATGCACATCAAGTAAGCCAAACATCTAATTCACTTGAAAAAACCATGCTTAAAAGTGTCAACATAAAGTTGGTGAGTTCATAGGTGTTTGTAAGTATAAACGTTGAACCAAAGTTTTGTAAAGTATGTATGACCGTTCCAATCCTTGTATGTTCACCAAATGGTATGTATAAATGTTGGAAATCAAAGAGTTGTAAAGTATGCATGACCATTCCAATCTTCAAATAGTCACTAAAAGTTAAGTATAGTTGGACCATTATTGTTCAAGTATGTATTGCCACTTTATTCAAGGCAACGTAAATATTCATGTGTGTATAAAACAATGATTATGATTAGTCTAAGTTCATAAAACTGCGGCTCAGACTTGTATGCCACTTTATTCAAGGCACCGTAAAAGTTCACGCTTATGTATGTGTAGTTTTGTACTCCGACATGGTATAACGTTTGTTTGCCCAGTGATAGCTAATCACCCGAATGGGGATTGTCTCACCCCAATAGATCTATTCTATAACATCCGTGCCTATCAACTCGTAGTTAACAGTTCAATCCGCTTAAGCTAATCCGTAATCATTTAGGTAAAAGTAACGTAATGTCCCTGTTTTCAAAATTAAAGTGAAACAAGCAATGTATTTCGTCCCAAAATAAATAATTAAGTATGTAGACCAGTTTGTAAAACGAATTGTAAATGCACATGTAATAAATTCAACCCAATCATGTAAATGAAATTGGTAACAAGCATGTTCTTACCCCAAAAGTTGTAAAGTATATGTAAAACAAGTAAAACGTGAGGCTATAAACTCACCTCGAGTGAATGAATCGATAATGTAAATCACGAACAGAAAATGCATCACGAATACGCCCGAATGCAACCAAATTAATTATAGGTCGTATGAGTACTAAGTACTATGAATAACTAAGACTATATATAATTCTATATAGCTACATCACAATCTATTTGTATTTGTGAAATCATATTTATAAAGTTAAAATGTTTATAAATATTACTTTAGTAAAAATAGCGTAACTTTATCGTTTTAAGTCCGTTTCGTACGTTTCTTATGTCCACGCTTTCGTATTAAGACGAGGTATCAAAATATTACATTTTTATATTTTCAACCCATGGTAAACAGTAATTTTTACTGTTCATGAACTTTTATAAATTTAATTAGCGTAAACCTCGTAAAAGTCGTATCTTATTCGTTTTAACTTCGATTTTAGTGATTCTTTCGAGCACGTCTTCGTAATTAAAAGTTTTATCTAACTAATGTATTTTCCAAAATGTATCTAAGATGAATAGTAATTTTACTGTTCATAGTTTATAAAATTATTTTTCTAAACTTTAATTATCGTAAACGTGAAAAAATCCATAACTCCTTCGTTATTGATCGAAAAATTATGGTTCTTAATGTTTTGGAATCCTAAAAATGAATACCTTCTGTGAAAAATAATAAATTATTTTTATAAGAATTGAAAGTTGTAGAGTTTTTATAAAATTATTTTTATAAAAACATATTTTATTGAAAACTCGTAAATTATGTAACTTCTTCGTTATAAATCGAATTTTCAAGTTCCTTACATATTTGGAATCCTCATGAGATGTAGTATTTTATAAAAACATAAAATAAACACTTTATATTTCGAATTAAAACAGAAAGTTTGGACCTTTTGATTGTAATGTGTTTAAAACTTGTTTTTATAACTTTTTGGCATGTGTGAATTACTACACGTCCTCTAATGTGATCAATACACAACCTTGTGTATATTTATAGTCCTCTAATGTATAAGTCCAACAATATGTCCAAGAATCACAAGATCAACAAGTCTACATACTTATTTGTTCATAATCTTTAATAAGTACACTTTTTAGGTAACTAGTTTATATATACTCTTTATACATAAACCAACACTTGTACAATACTTATACTTCTATTCCAACATGATATTAACATCCATATAACATATGTAAAAGTATACCAAACCATAATCAAGTGTAAAAATCTATTTTACAAGTTAATACTTTTCCTAGATGGTGATTCACTATATAAACATTATATACACATAAAATCATGAATGAAGTGAATGTAGGGTTTTTAGATAACCTTAATATGAAGTATGATGAAGAAATACAAGATCTAAACCCTAGTTTAGATATTAAACTCAAGCTTCCAAGTCTATGAAAACCCTAATCTTAAACCTTCCTTGATTAAGCCTTTTAACCATTAAACCAAGCCTTCAAACCTTCTTGTAATACCTTAGATATAATGTTAGATCACTTGCATACTTGGTAAAATAAAAACTATCAATTATTTAGGGGTGTGTGAGTTTGGCCCTGGCTCGGAGGGAGAGACAAAGAGAATGAGTGAAATTTTCTTAAGAAAAATGAAGGTGTGTGTTACTTCTCACTAGTTGCTTGTCTTATATACAACTTGGACTAGTCAATTTTACTATTAGAGAGTGGTCAATATTCAAAGAAACAATGGGAGGAAAATAAGAAGAAAAGTGGTCAATTTCACTAGTTATAGACATAAGGTTTTATGAGGTGTATTTGTACAAGTCCTAGTTGGTGATTTGTGTGCTTAATGTCCCCTTAGGATCATTTTCTATCCGAATTTAGAGGGGGGGGGGGGGGAATAAGCTAGGAAAGTCTTTGATCTTTTATTGATAAATACTTGCATTACTTGAATACTTGTAGTTTAAGTATAAAGGTAAAACTTGAAATGTGTAGGTTCTAGTTGGTTTATTTTATGTAAAATGTGACCAACAATGTTAACATGGTTGAAGTTTTATAGAAACTTTGGGTATTGGGTATAAAAATGAGTATTTGTTGAAGCGTAAAAAAGTTTTGTTGGTTCCGGAAATGCCTAAACATATTTTATCGCGAAACGTAAACACTTTATGTAACCAATAAAAATAAAATGTGCAAAGTTAATAATTATCCTCCAAATAATTATCTAACACTTGCTTGACGTAAACATTAAATTGTTTGATGCCCGTTTACGTTGAATGATAATTTTTAGCTTACGCGATTTAACTTAACGATTAGGATTAAAAGCAAACGCGTACGAGGCTAAAAATAAATAGTGAATTAAGTGACGTTGTAAAATGACATGAAAACACGGGGTGTTATACTAACCGTCCCGCAGCAAAGCGCGGGCAAGGCTACTCGTTAATGTAAAACAACTCACCTAACACAACAAAAGGATGTTCAAAATGTGTCCTTCAGTTTAACTGGAAGTGTCCAACGTTTTGTTTAATAGCATAACGAATATAATAGTTAAGTTGAGAGTCAAATATAGAATCGTGTAATGTATTTAGTCGGAATTTGTTAAGCTTTAGTTTTCGGCAATGATCGAATGTTTTTTACTCACGAAAAGAAGTTGTTGAGCGAACGGTTACTAAGATTTTGATTTGAGTAAAAAACGAGTTTAAATAATACATTCAGTTATACTTTGCACAAATTATTCTCTCTAGAAACCAATGTTTTAAAACCTGGGTTGACTCGGCCAGTTGAACCGGTTAAAACCTGCTTGTTTGTGAACCGGATTGAACCGTCGGTTTTTCGTTGACCCGGTTTGATAAACTCGGACGGGTCGTGACTTTTAAAAAAAATATATGACAAAAACTTTTTTTCCCATGAACATTTCTAAGTTTAATTGATAAATTGAAGTGATGATAAATAGTATTAGTTAAAATAGAGTCAAAACTAACTTAAAACATCAATTAATTTTTTTTATTATAGTCTATTACGAAACGACTTGTAATAATGAGTTAATTATTTTTACAAATCTTTACTATAATTTTATAAATATAAAACTAAAAAAGTAAAGCTTAAGAGTAAAAACTCAATATTTTTCATCGGTTCGACTAAACGTAAGATATATTATGAGATTATACAACACTCCATATATATATATATATGTATGTATATATGTATGTATATATGTATGTATAGAACATGTTTCACCCGACGGTTCAACTGGTTGAATCGGTAACCCGGTGAACTAGCCACTAAACCGAGTCAACTAAAAAACCGGGTTTTAAAACATTGCTGAAAACGTTAAAACAAGTATAAATAATTATGAAATATTATAGGCTATCTCAAATTAAGTAAAGCACTTATGTGGTGGCGTCAAGAACTCAAAATTTTAGGTAGAAACCTGTTGCAAGATATAAACAAATAAAAAGTTAATTTATCTAATTACTTAGAAGGGTATATTAATGATAATATAAAAGGTTGAGTTAGTTACTAAATACATGAGCAAATGAATCAATGAGATTTGTAGATTTATAATTAGGTTTATTTAAAAAAAAAAAATTAACGGCATATAATTAGATTTATTTACTTAGATCTAACTATTATTTCTCATATTGTTTAAAGTAAGATTTAGTGTAAAATTTAGTTAGACAGTTTTTTTAGTGCAAAAATGCTTTAAACATATTTTTATTTTATTTTACGCTATAATAATATTAAAAAAAATAATGCATATATAGAGAGGTGAGATTCTTATAGAACATTATCATTTTAAGAACACAAGGTACGGTGGCTGGTGGCTTGAGCCATCGGCGAAAACGCCAGCCCACAGCGCGAAAACCACACCGTGGGTGGCGTTTTCGCGTCTCGCGCCGCCACCACCAGCCGAGATGGCGGGCGAAAACGCGACGTGAAAACGCGAGACGCTGTATCGCGTCTCACGTTTATATATATATATATATTACTTTTTATTTTTTAAAAGTAGCCGTTGGGAACGGCTTGTTTAAAAAAGTAGTCGTTTTAGGGGTGTTTTTTGCAACTTTTGAACCACTTTTTCACTATATATACATATACAAACTCACATTTTTTATTACAATTATATCCCTTTCATTTTTATATATCTCTTTCATTTTTCTATGGATCCCAAAATGAATTCGAATCCAAACAATTGTATTAACGATTTCTTCTACAACCTACAAAATTCGTCATCTTCATCTAATCCGACAACTCCGACATCTAGCAACTCCCAATTGCCACCACGCCCCACTATACAAATTCCAAACCCGTTATTCAACTTTCAAGTCCCAAACCAAAACCCGTTTCTCAATTGTACTCCCGATCAATTTCAATTTTGGTTATCACAAACACAACAAACCCAACAATCCCAATTTCCACCTCATTCGTCCCAACCCGAAGCCCACGGCGAAGCCGAAGCCGACGTCGAAGTCGAGGACGAGGGCCCGTCACGACTGTCACACAAACAAAACCGAAAAAATCAATGGCCAAAAAACAAGCGCGCGACAAACAACCTAAGGAACCTAAAACCAATCGGGCGTTTTGGTCTCAAGAGGAGGAAAAACTTTTAGCGAAATGTTTTATCGAAATATCCGAAGATCCAAAACTGAGAGTGACCAAGCGAGGGATACTTTTTGGTACAAAATTCTCACTGTATACAATCAACAAGCCGATGAACTTAGTTTTAGGACAAGAAATAAAAATATGTTGACGGGTAAGTGAACACCGATGAATCGCGATGTTCAAAAGTTTAACGCGATTTACAACCAAACCGAGCTTTTAAGTGGTGAAAACGAAGAAAATTTGTATACCCGGGTGCTCTCTTTGTTTCGTGATCAAAATAATGTCGAGTCTCGACACCGTGATGCTTGGCTTTTTTTGAAAGATAAATATAAGTGGACAAACCCCGAGTCGACATAAGCACGAAGAACCCGAGGACGGGTAACGGGCGAAGATGAGCCTGAAATGTTTGGAGACGATGCTATACCGCGTCCATCCGGGGCTCCCCGAAAGTCTAAAAGTCAACGTTCCTCGGCAAGCTCATCCGCCACTTCCGGTTCATCTAAAAACCGACTAACCGAGTTCTTTCAAAAACAAATTCAATTGGACCGTGAAGCGAAAAAAGAATCATTGGATCGCGAGCTAGCGGCTAGACTCGCGGTGGTCGAACTTCAAAAAAGAAACGAAGATTTAAAGGTTCTTACTTTCGACACTACGGAGATGAATCCGGATGACGCGGCTAAGATCGAGGCTTTGAAAGAGAAAACCCGGGTGACGTATTTTAACTTTTAAATTGTTGTCGTATTTTGTTTATGTTTATGTTTTTTTTATTTAAGTTTATGTTTTTTTTAAGTTTATGTAATGTGTTTTTTAATTAATGAAATTTAAGTTTTAAGTTTATAAGTTATTTTTTATAAAAATGAAAAAAAATGGAAAAGTTCCTCATAACACCAAAAAATATGATGGTAATCAAGAAGCCACTTTTTGGTGTTATGGGAGTTTTTGGTGTTGTGGCCAAAAAATCAAACTTTTTGTCATGGCTTGAGTCATGGCACCAAACCATACCTAGTGCTCTAAAGAACAAATGAGTGAATTCTAGCCCCTCATTTTTTCATCAAAATAAAAAAACCCACTTTTCACCTTTTTCTTAAAAATAAAATATCTTGCAAACGATAAATCGTTAAACGAAAAAAATACACCATCGCGACGAGTATTTTTTATCTTTCTATAGAGGGGCACTTCTACATACTTTCGACGAACTTTTTTTCAAACTTTTTTTTTCATTCACGTCGGAAAAAATCACATGTGATTTGTATCACAATCACATGTGATTTTATGAAATCACATGTGATTGTGATACAAATCATATGTGATTTTTCCAGACGTGACTAAAAAAATCGAAAAAAGTACGGCAAAAATATATAAAAGTGGCCCTCTATAGAAAGATGATTTAATTCTCGTCGCGATGGTATGTTCCGTTTTGCGTAACGATTAACGGTTTGTGAAATATTTAATTCTAAAAAAATAGGATGAAAGTGGGTTTTTTAATTAAATTAAAATAAGAATTGATCTAAACCATTAGATGGAAATAAAATGAATGGTTGAGAAGAAATGAATTGTTTTTTAATTATATAATGTTCTACATAGAACTTTTCTTCATACATAGAATATGCTCTATGCAAACAAAAGTGGGAATATTCTAAACATTCCGTAAATAGTTTGGGTCTCCTAACCATTATCTTCCACAAATACCCAACCAAACCACTATACACACCATCCTATCCCCTACACATAAACCCACCACCTCTGTGCCATCACCGATTTCCGAAAACAACCACAAACCGCCAGACAGATTGGCCTAGCGTCTGCCGCGTCACCATTCGTCGGAAACCACCGCATCCGTCAAACAGATATGGCTATGCCACTTATTTACAAAAGTCAACAGATTTGGAATCAAAAGCATCTGCACGTGAAAAGAGAGCTTATTGAAACAATTTATTGTAACAAATTTGAAAGTTCCGTTACCTAGATAGTGTAATAAAAAAGTTCGTTATCTAGAGAATAGTGAAAGTACGTTTCTATTTAATGGACACTTAAAAATATATATGAGAACGTTATAGGGTACATTTTCGGGATTCTAATAGCCCACTTCAATGGTACACGTCTATATTTCCGGAATAGTGTTGCTGGAAACTCTAACAGGCCTATGACCAATTATGAACCGGCTCGGCAAGCCGGTTTCTTTGGCAACCTGGGAAAGTCAATTCAATTTAATAAAAATGATGGATGCCCAGCGTAAACTGAAGTACCCTCGAGAAGGTGCTTATGAATGCTTTGATCTTGCATTAAGATGTGTAGCAAAGTACTCAAAGGACAAGCCATCAAGTGAAGAAGTGTTACAGAGTTTGGAAAAAATATATGCCGATTTAAACCCAGAACATCCCCAGATATTAGTATGTATACAAATGTTATGAGGTGTAGTCGATTAATTAAGAGTTAAGGGGCAATGTCATGGAACAATGAGGACACGGAAAACCTGCACAAAAGAAGGCTATCTTCAAAAAGAAATACTCCTAATCAAGCGTGAAGAGTTACAGAGCCTGCCATATATGAACGGAAAGCTTATGATGGGCCGAACATTGTGACAAAACCCATATGGTGATTTGGCCCGACTCTCATGCACAAATTTTAAAATTATGGTTTGTATTTGGTTTTCGTTTGTATAATAAATCATGTGAACTTTCAGATTTTCTTCAACAACACCATATCTCAACTCCAAACGTTAAATTTTAGCCAAACCTGCACAATTTAGACCCGTTGAGATTGAGGTTAATATAACAATGTCATTTTTCATACGGTGTTGGTTTAAGATCGTATTAGTATTTATTTTGTTTTAATCCATTGGAGAAGCAATAACTATATTATATATATATATATATATATATTAGAGTGATCATTATAACCAACTTGAAAGCAGACGTGTACAGATTGAAAGTTTTTTATATTAAAGAGTTTACAATATCATATAGTACCTGATCAGCTTTGCTATTTCTTACTGTATTTTCTTTGAAGCATTTGTTGTACATTTAGAATGTCTTTTGTCAACAACATAGGTTCTACATAGGTAATTAGTTTGCGTGTTTGTATGAAGTTTGTTTTTGGGATTTATATTGCGCCTACAACTGGCTACCACAATTGTTGGTTAAAATATGTTACTATATATGATTAGGTTAAATATATAAAAATATATTGACCCATAAATGACTCAAATTGTGCAAGTGTTTATTACAAAAAACATCGTTAACAAGTATGCCAAGCTTTCATATTTCCTTGAATCTATATGTAGAGCCTGATAAGTATGATTGCCCCCATTATGACAGTTCTGATGACCTATTGAATAATCAATTTGATCACCTTGAGAAACTTAATTCAGGGTACTGTTGCTGCTCCTCCAAACCTCCACAAAGACAACGGTCTTCATTTTTTCCAAGGCAAATGCTTCCAAACTCCTGGAAAATAAATAAACTGATCAAAATGATAGTTGATGTTGGTCTAATTCCATAAATGTTATGCGCAGCGATCGTATATGACATCCAAAAGAGTTGACTTATGTGTAGGAAATAACTACACTTCATATTTGCCAAGGTAATTTATAATTGTGTTCATAATTTACAAAATAGTCAATGTTGATGGCTATACTCTTAGTCAAACAAGTAAAGTAGGATGAACTATCATGCAGGGCCCATCTCTTTTTCCATGAAGATTACTATAGTTTTGTAAGGGTATGTTTGTTTCATAAAAATATTTTGGGTTGAATATGACTACCACATCTTACTGGTAAGAGGCGGATATAATCACTAAATCTGAATAAAATATTATTGTTTTTTATAGTTCTCTGAATAGTTGTAATTGTCCGTTTTTTAAGTGTATGTTCACAAACACACAGTTTTGGTCACCCATGTAAACAAACGTGTTACGGTTATCATTTTAATTCCTTGGTTTCACGAAAACTATCTCAGTTTCTAACAAACCTGAAAATTTTATCCAAAGACTATTTGTACGCCAAACTATAATACCAAAATTCATATCATTTTAACCCACGAAACAAATTTTCGGTCTTTTGGATTTTGTTTTAAACTTAGGCCTAAAAATCCCTTAGATTTCTAGCCTAACAAACAACTTATAATCAAATTATGCAGTTGTGCCCAAACCTTTCTCATAACTAAACACATCAGTCATACTTGAATCTCATACTTCTTTCTCACACTTGCAGTCACCAGTTCTTTGTTTCACCTTTATCCACCCAAAACACAAACCAAAAAACTGGTATGGTCTTTTCTCCTTTAATCTCGAATCACAAAGAGAACAACTTTGAATCTCGTATCTTTTTGTAATCCGTGTTTAGTTGTTTCGGCTTTAAATCTTGATAAAGGTATCAGGTAAGTTTGTATATACCAAAGATCGATGATGGATGAA
This sequence comes from Tanacetum coccineum, assembly GCA_026074375.1. NCBI lineage: Eukaryota > Viridiplantae > Streptophyta > Magnoliopsida > Asterales > Asteraceae > Tanacetum > Tanacetum coccineum. The sequence continues at coordinate 33,689 of BQNB010036606.1, read as the reverse complement.
GGGTGTTGTGGGTTTAAAGGGTTTAAAGGTCGGAGGCATTGAATAGTTTGAAAGGTTAAGAGGTGTTCAAACTTGCTCATCAAGTCTTACCCAGTCAGACTACACAGCTCTTACCGCGTCGGACTATAAACGAATAAACAAACAAACTTAGGGTCTGGCCGCCTCTTACCGGTAAGAGTCACAGCTTGGTCAGACATTTTTAATCTCTGCTCTCATCAATAGCTACAAGGGCGGAGCCAGAAATTTTTTCTCAAGGGGGCACTTTCGATAATTTTAGAAACTACAATAAAAATTGGTTTTTAAGGGGGGAAAATTACAAAAAATAACCACAGATATTTTAGAAAATTTACACTACAAATTTTTTCGCTAGAAGGGCAGTTGCCCCCGGGCTCCCTCCCTGTCTCCACCACTGAATAGCTATGTCTGTTGCTACTGGTTATGGGAAGGAACCTGAAGCCTCCACCTCCTCCTCTGTTCAATTGTCACAACAATGCCGTCACTTCTAACTTTTTGATATTCTTTTAGCAACATAAAACTTTGATGAATCATTAGTAATTGAAAGGGGTGGATTTGGAAAAGATTACAGAGGTACCATCTTTAATGGATCTGCTACTGTTCTTGATGCGATTAAACGGTTAGATCCTAGCTCAAATCAGGGGGCACCTAAGTTTTGGGTTGAAGTTGAGATGCTTTCGAAGTTTCAGCACTATAATCTTGTTTCACTGTTTGGAGACTGTAATCATGAAAAGGAGATGATACTAGTGTATGAGTATATGCCGAATGGAACACTTGAAGATCATCTCCATAAACTCGGTACCTCTCTTTCTTGGATTCAGCGACTCAAGATCTGCATAGGTGCGGCTTACATATTACATTATCTTCACACTGGTACATGAATTGAGGTTGGGGTTATACATCGTGATGTCAAGACCTTAAATATTTTGTTACATGAAACTTGGGCAACTAAATTTTTAGATTTTGGGTTGTCAAAAATTAGCCCAATAAATCAGCCATCCACTGGTGTTAACACTGTTGTTAGAGGTACTTTTGGTTATCTAGATCCAGATTATTACGCAACTGGAAAACTGACAAGGAAGTCTGATGTGTATGCTTTTGGGGTGGTATTGTTAGAAGCGCTTTGCCGAAAGCAGGCAGTGTTTGATATTGACAAACAAACTTTTAATTTAAGGATATGGGCTCGAGAATCTATCAAAGTAGGCAATTTAAAAAAGGCTAATGGTCTAAAAATGCATCAAAGTATCCATGTTTTCCTTTTCTAGGCATTCATGTTTTAATTATTCTTTTGTGTGCAACGAATATGCTAATCTTTCTTTTGTAGCCATGGTTAGGGGGTAATTCAACGTGACACCTTATTAACCCATTTTTCCATTTTCCTCTTTTAGCCAATGTTAGATCTTGCCCCTAAACTTTTAACTTTTGACATTTTTCACCCTTTAATCCTTTTAAGTGTTAACAACTTACACACTTTATTATAGATCCATACACTTTATTTATTTAATTTTTCCACCCTTTAATACTACAAAGTTAATTGATTTTCAACAATGATAATAACAAAAGAAATTCCAGTGCCTGGACATTTCATTGATTATAAATGTTTACGAATGACCATCAATTAGTGCCCATATGATGTACAAAATGGGCTATTTTGTTGATGGTTCATTCATAAACTGTTAGCTTTTAGCTTAGTAGTACCAACCTAGTACTAATGAGTTTTGTTTGAATATTATAGACCCATACACAGTTAATGTTTACCAACCTGTGCTTTTACATGTACAAAATGGGCATATTAACAAATGTTTCAACATCAGTCAAGATTCAAGGCAGTGTTTTGACTGCTGCCTTGTTTTCCCAACTTTCTTTGGAGGATTGTTGAACTTGGCATCCTTAATGCAGCTTGTTGTGGTTGTTCTTGTGGTTCTTGAGTTGGTTCTTGATTTGGTTGTTGAGTTGGTTCTTGCACTTAGTCCTGAGTTAGTTTTTGAGTTTGCTCCAGTTGAGTTAGGTTTATCTTAACTTGATCTTCAGTCTGCTCCACTTGGTCTTCAACTTGTGTTTGCTCAGGTTCATGTTGAGTCTATTGTGGTGCAGCTTGAGTCTGCTCTGGTTCATCTTGTAATCCAAACCATTAAGTAAAGCCAGAAGTCCCAACCATATTCTTACCTTGTCTTTTTTTTGTGTTCCAGCAGTTGACACAGGTTTCCTTTTTGACCCACCAGCACCTCTACCTATTGACCCACTAGCACCTCCTCTTGACCAAGCAACACCTCTACCTTTTGACCCACTAGCACCACCAGACCCATTAGTTCCTCTACCTATCGACCCACTAGCACCACCTCTTGACCCAACAACACCTCTTCTACCTTTAGACCTTATAGCACCTCCTCTAGTCCTACTAGCACCTTCATCCCTCAATGGACCTCACTGAACAACATCAACCTCCTCAAAATCATCCACTGGTTGCTTCTTTCTAGGCTTACCTACCATTCCTTTGGGTTTTGGTGTTTGTTTAACTACAGGTTCCTTGCAACTTGATTTGTTGTGTCTAGGTTTTTTGCAGTTTGAACAACTTACATGTGAACCTACCTTAGAGACTCTAGTTGAACTACCACCCTCATCTATATCTCTGATTCTTTTCTTTTTAGGCCTACCAGACATTTTTCTAGGTTTTGGTGGCAAGATAGTGGAGTACGTGCTCTGATCAGGCCAAACATTCATACCAGGGACTGGTTTAACATAGTTGTGGTAAGCAACAAAATATATGTCTATTTCAAACCAACCTGAGACATAACTCTCAGGTACCCTATTTATCAAGAATATTACCTTTGTGGCATGAACACAAGGTAGTCCTGATAACTGCCACATCCTGAAACTACATATCCTCTTACCTTCATCTACTGTGAATCCTTCACTCCTTGATCTCACCTTAAAAAATTCCCATCAACAGGTTTTACATGCTAAAACCTGCAATGATTGGTTATTAGTGTGAATCTAAACAAGTTATATAAAAGCATTGAATGGGAAAATACCTTTGTTGTTCCTTTAGCCATTCCAATCTCTTTTTGATGTTGAGACATACCCTAGGGTTCCATTTCCTACTAATTTCCCTCATTTTGTTCATCCTTTCAAGCACAATCACTCTAATGGCTTCCAACATGGTTAAGAGTGGCTTATGTCTAACATTAACAATCACACTATTAAAGCACTCACTTAAGCCATTCTCTATTGCTTCATAACCTCTGTCAACCTCAAAAAAGGCTCTTAACCAAGTTTTTGGATTCTTATCCATAAGATACTAATGTGCATTTGGGTTAGCACTCTTTATCTTATCCATAATCTTATTGAAAAGATAAGGGTATGAGGCTTTAGATGTTGCCCAGAATAATTTCCTATACTCTAAGTCTGGGTATTGTTTCCTAAAGTTTTCATAAATATGCCTTGCACCCATCTCCATCTCCACCCAAGTTTCTCACATTTCTCACCAATCACCAGTCACCAATCACAGCCACCAGTCACCATCCACCAGTCGTCGGTCTGGCCATCAACAACGGAGGGAGGTTCATTTAGATCTAAATTAGGTACTTTTTTTAATAGGAAATCATTATGTGGTAATGTTAACTTATGCTTACTTTTCATTGTTAATTTTATTTGTTATACATTTAGTGGTATCATGTTTGGTTGTGTATACTTTCGTCATTTTTAGAATAATGAGACAAACAACATAATAGAAAAGCATTTGTGTTGTATATCAGGTATTAGTTATGATAATCTCATAGTGGGAAACACTTAGCAGCAGTAAATACCATATAATTCCACCATGGAACACGAGTATCATTTTTTATGAGGTTGTAACTGGAAATAAGGCATTGTTTGGGTTAATAGGTTGTTTGACATATTCATTGTGATCAAAAGGAATTTTGAGTACCACTACACTGCCCACTGTCCATTGTAATTATACACAAATGCTTTGATGCTTATATTGGTTTAATTTGTGACTTGTAGGATATATACGTTACCATTTGACCTTAACAATAGCATGGACAAGTCTTGGATGAGAACTAGTAGGAGCAAGAAACAATATATTGATGGAGTAGAAGCATTTATTAAGTATGCGGTACACAATTTGCAGAAGATGAGGAACATCGACCCACGAGGTAATAAACAACAGCTTATGATGCCATGTCCGTGTACCACATGTTTAAACCACATAGAGCATAAAGTGGAGGAAGTGCAGTTCTATTTATTCAAATACAGGATTGATCTAAGCTACACAAAATGGGATAAACATGGAGAAAAGGATGAGCAAGCAACAACTACCCAAATACCTGTTAATGCTACAACAAAATTTGTTGGCGACACGGATTTCGACATGGATTTTGGTTCAGAAATTCCAACAGATGGCCCAGCAACAATAGAACTGGTTAATGCTACAAAAGAAAGTTTTGATAAGGATGACCTTGCCAAGTTTCAAGAACTATTATTAGACGCGGAGAAGCCACTTTACAAAGGATGTCCTGACTTCACAAAGTTGTCCGCAATAGTTAAACTACTCAACTTGAAGGGTAAGTATGGAGCTTCTGATAAGTTCTTTACTGAATTACTAGGATTGTTAAAAAAGATGCTACCTGCTGGTAACGAAATGGTTGAAAAAACTTATCAGGTCAAAAAACTAATGAGAATGATGGGATCAGGATACAAAAAGGTACATGTATGTAGCAACAATTGCATTCTTTACTGGAAGGATAACAAGGAGTTGACTGTTTGTCCAACTTATGGGATATCAAGATGGAAGGTGGATAATAAGACACATAAAGTGTACGAAAACATTCCGGCAAAAGGTAATGTGGTACTTTCAAATTATACCAAGACTGCAACGACTCTGTAAGTTAGAAAGTATTTCAGAAGATCTAAGATGGCATGCAACAAGGAGGATAACAGATGGTGTTTTACGTCACCCCGCAGATTCACAGGCATGGCGTACCATAGATGAAAAATTCCCTGAAATTGCTAAAGATCCAAGAAATCTACGGCTAGGAATATCGGCTGATGGGGTTGACGTCAACTCAGGAACTAGGCATCACAGTGTATGGCTAGTTTTATCTGTCATATACAACCTTCCTCCATGGTTGTGTATGAAAAGAAAGTTTATCATGCTTTCGGTATTAATATCGGGATACCCAGGAAATGATATCGATGTTTTTTTAGAACCGTTGGTTGATGATCTGCATACCTTATTCGAGACAGGGGTTGATACATATGATGCTTCCACAAAAGAAAACTTTAATCTGTGTGCCGTTGTATTATGGACGATAAACGATTACCCTGCACTTGGTACATTATGTGGCTGCCCATACAGTGGATTCAAAGGTTGTGTAGTATGTGGGAAAGATACACAATGTGTTAGACTTTTTGCCTCATCCAAGCAAAGTTATGCTAGACACAGACGATATCTACCATACAACCATCCGTTCAGAAGGCAAAAGAAGGCGTTTAATGGACAACATGAATTTCAGCTTGCTCCAAATCCATTGACCGAGGAACAAATATACAACGAGGTACAACATTCTGAAAATAAGTGGGGAAAAGGAAAACGAACAAACAAGAAGACCTCGGAAAACCAAGAAGATACGAGAGGCAGAGGTAGGAAGATTCAAAAGCAGAAAAGGAAAACAACAAAAGATGAGGGTAGTTCAAACCAAGTAAATGAAGCATATTGGAGGAAATTCAACATTTGGTATCGAAAGCTAAGGTGTTGGAGGCATAATTCTTTTCCACATTGTATTGACTTCATGCATGTAGAAAAGAATGTTTGTGAGAGTCTAGTCGGAACTTTGCTAAATGTTCCTGGAAAGACAAAAGATGGAATGAATGCTCGATTGGATCTGGCAGAGTTGGGGATAAAACCAGAGTTGTTTGCTAGGCAAGAAGAAGACAAAACAACACTACCTCCAGCAGGTTACACATTAACGAATGCTGAAAAAGACATCTTTTGTGAAACGTTATCCAACATCAGGGTACCACAAGGCTATTGTTCAAATTTCTCTAGTTTGGTCAGCCTAAAGGATAGGAAGCTCATTGGCCTTAAATCGCATGACTATCACATGCTAATGCAAGAGTTTTTGCCCATTGCTATACGTTCAATCATGCACCCACCCACACGATATGCTATTATCAGGTTTTGCTTTTTCTTTAAATTTATATGTAGGAAAGAAATCAGCTTGCAAGAACTAGATAAGATGCAATTGGAACTTGTTGTGACACTGTGCCTACTCGAGAAGTTCTTTCCTCTGTCATTTTTTGATATTATGATACACTTGACTGTGCACCTAACTAGGGAGGTAAAATTATGTGGTCCCATATGCTTTCGGTGGATGTATCCCTTCGAAAGATGTATGAAGGTTATTAAAGGACATGTGCGAAACAGAAATAGACCAGAGGGATGCATTGCTGAGGAGACTATCGCGGAAGAAACAATAGAGTTTTTTAGCGAATATCATAAAACCATGAAAACTATTGGTATCCCACCTGATAAACATGTAACCAATGAAAATGAGGACGGAAAGCCATTGTCGGCCGGCAAATCAAGTGAAGTTTCCGGGGAAGTCTTTCAGAAAGCACATTTGTATGTAATACAGAATACAGATGAAATTGTACCGTATATCGAGTAAGTATTACTAACACATGTCTATTTCGTTGCTTAAAATGTTCTATCAAATATAATAATCAAAGACATTGTTTTGTTTCAGGCGACACAAGCAAGTTTTGAAAACAAAAAACCCGGGTAAACGAATAGCATTGCTGGAGAATGAGCACAGTAAATCTTTTGCTAAGTGGTTACGCGAAGAGGTAATTACTCGTATGTTGTTTATAATTGTTTGTTTGTTGCTAAATAGAAGTGAGTTGAGATAAAATGTGAAGTGTCCCTCCTGTATATGACATTAGATAGAGGTCCACCAACACACCATTTCATTATCCCAAACACTCCTATTCTTTAATTGTTTGTTTGTTGTTTTTGCAATTTAAAGGTAATATATACTTATAATGCAATTCAGGTTGAGAGAGAGTTAGCAATATCCAAAGATAGTTTATCAGAAACTGTAAGGTGGATATCATATGGGCCACGCGCCACCATAGTGAAATACGAGGCATATAACATCAATGGGTATACATTTCATACGAAAAGTAATGATGGCATAGTTTACCAGAACAGTGGGGTTAGTGTTGAGGCAGTAGATCTTCACATATACAAAGAAGTTCCAACCATAAGAAAAGCATTTTATTATGGGGTTTTACAAGAGATATGGGTACTAGATTACCGTTTTAGGCAAATTCCTCTTCTCAAATGTGATTGGGTTAATCACAAAGCTGGCGGAGTCAAACACGATCCTAAACTTGGTTATACATTGGTATACCTGAATAGTTTAGGCCACAAGGATGATCCGTTCATATTAGCCTCACAAGCACGACAAGTGTTTTATGTAAAAGACCAGATAGATAAAAAATTGTCTATTATCTTTAGAACACCTACCAAGAATTACAAAGATACATTTGACAAAGTCGATGAGGAATTTAGTACAGTCATTCACGAGCACAATGATAACATATTGCCACGTGTAAATCGACGTGACTTTGGTAATGAACCACAAAATGACTACTATCGAACCGATTGTGAAGGTATTGTTATACGAAAATCCAAGTGAAGCATGTCATGCTTAAGTTGTCACACTCTATTTAAGGATTTATGTTTGTTTTCAGAACCTATTTAAGCTTTTGTTTTGCTGTAAATACTTTTGTAAAGGATTTCAATTTATCTATTAATTGTTTACTTCAAGTTTGGTTGATGTGTTTGTATATATTGTATCTTGCTTAAGCTGCTAATGCAAGTGTAGTTAATATGACATAAACATTAACTATACTTGCATTAGGTTAGTTCATACTTGTATTTATACATTAGCATTCGCACAATATCTAATATGAAAACAAAACTCAGAACTCATAAACAAGGTGACACTGTCATTATTTAACACATTCAAATCACTAATACAAAGGCCTTTATACTATTATCTTTATAATGTAATAAAAAACATCACTTACTAAAATTTCAAGGGAGCATAAACCAGTATCTGCAATCTACAATAAGCCCCCAACATCGCTTAGCACATGAAGAATAAAATTATGCCGCAAACATCATCATGTAGATCAAAACCTGTAACAAAATGTAAACTAAAACACTGTTGGGATTAAAAGTCTTCTTGATGATGTTGAAGATTAATGCTGTTCAAGTTAGAGTTACTGCTGTTCAAGTAAAGATAGTGCTGCTGATGATCTTCAAGGAAAATATACCAAGTGGTTAGTACTGCTTGTGTAAAAATATTACTACTACAAGTACATAGTTAGTACTGCTAGTGAATATATTACTACTGCTGGGTTTAAGTTACTACTGCTGAGAGACGTTTCATATAACTTTTCAATTAAGGGTTTAAATCATTCACTTGATCGATTTCATACTTACATACTCTCTCTAATCATAAACCCTAACTCAATTTCATCAATCATCATCAAAACCCAGCACCAATGGCACCTCTAACGTTCGTTGACACTCATAACATGGTCGCATATCTGTCCAAATCAGATGCTAGTGAAGGGTTTGATCAAATCTTAGATTTTCTCAACCCAAGTACAATCAGATATGCTTTAACCGTTAATCCCACCATATATGTGTCATGTATCAAGCAATTTTGGTCTACGGCCAAAGTAAAGACAGTAAATGGCGTGGTTCACTTATAAGCCCTAATTGATAGCAAAAAAGTGTTTGTTTCAGAAGTAATCATAAGAAGAGATCTTCATCTGGAAGATGCTGAAGGGGTTGAATATCTGCCAAATAATGAGATTTTTAAAGAACTTGCCATAATGGGGTATGAAAAACCTCCACCAAAGCTGACATTCTATAAGGCCTTCTTTGCTCCACAATGGAAGTTTCTAATCCACACCCTTATACAATGCCTGAGTGCCAAGAGGACTGCATGGAATGAATTTAGCAGAACCATGGCCTTTGCTATCATCTACCTAGCCACAAATAGTTCAACTAAGTTTCTAATGTATCCACGGTTTATACAAGTATTCTTGTACAATTAAGTGGATGATATGACCAGCCATCACATAAAGTATACATCCCCTTCTCTCACTCAGAAGGTGTTTGCAAATATGAGGAGAGTTGGTAAAGGATTTTCTAGGAATAAGACTCCTTTATTTGACACTATGCTGGTTCAATCTCAAACTCAAGCAGATGAAGATGTTGAGATGCCTGTTAATGAAGAGCAACTAACCACCATAAGTGCTCCTTCTACATCTGAACCACAAGAACAGCCATCCACACCTCATGATTCCCCTGAACAAGAACCTACTCACTCATCACCCCATGATTCACCTCTTACTGGTGTTAACCCACCTAGAAGTGAAGAGGGTAGTCTGCAACTAGCTGAATTGATGGCTTTGTGTACAAGTTTGCAGAGAAAGGTTGATGCTTTAGAGAAGGACAAGCTTGCTCAAGCTACTGAAATTTTAAGTTTAAAGAAGAGGGTTGAAAAGCTAGAGAAAAGGAGAAAGTCAAAACCCTTAGTTCTCAGAAGATTAAGAAAGATTAGTTTTGTAACCAGAGTGGAATCTTCAAAGGAAGCTAGTTTGGGTACTGAGGAGAATGCATCCAAACAGAGGGGATGATTTCTAATATTGATGCTGATGCTGAGATTTCTTTGGTGGATAAGACTCAGAGGCTGGATGATGATCTGATTTTTGATACAACTGGTGATCTTGGTGTTGAAGAAGTAGTTGTGAAGCCAGCAGAAACTGGTGTTAGTGCTGCTCTTGATATTGAAGTTAGTGCTGCTAAGGAATTAACAGACAATGACATGACAATGGCTAAAGCATTGGCTGAATTGAAGACTTCTAAGCCTAAAGTGGTTACAACTGTCCCTATTTTAAACTCTGCTACAACAGTTACAACTACAAAACCAAAGGCTAAAGGGATTACTATTCAAGAGCCTCCAGTTACACAGAAAATAGCAGTTTCATTCATAAGTTCTTCTAAAGGCAAAGCAATAATGATTGAATCTGAAAAGCCAGTAAAAATAAAGGATCTATCTGCACATGATGAACAAGTTGCTAAAGGTCTTCATGATAAGATTCAGGTTGAACTGGAAGAAGAAGCCAAAAGACAAGAAGAAGCTTCTATGGCTGCTCTTGCTGAATTATATGATGCTGTTCAAGCACAGATTTATGCTGATCAGGAATTAGCTGCTAGAATGACTCTTGAAGAGCATGAAAAGTATACAGTTGAAGAGAGGGCAAGAATGCTAGCAAAATTCATTAAGAATAGGAAGAAACAATTGGCATTAGAAAGAGCTGAGGCTATTAGGAGCAAACCATCTACAAAGTTACAGTTAAGAAACCTAATGATGACTTATCTAAAGAATACAGGTAGGTTTACTCATGCTCAACTGAAGCATATAGATTTTGAAGAGATTCAGGGTCTTTACAATAATGAAAAGGAGCTGGTAGATACTTTTGTTCCTATTGGATCTGAAGAAGATGAAAGGAGGATTAAAGACCTGAACTCTAAAGCTGAAGAGGAAAGCAGTAATAAAGATGTGGACAGTACAAATAAGAGAAAGAAAAGGATTAGGATGAAGAGGAGCTCTAAAAAGCAAAAGACTGATGCTGATCTTAAAGAGGAAGAACAACTAAAAACTTTTCTGAGTATAGTTCCTAATGAAGAAGAAGCAATTGATTATGAAGTTCTTGACAAGAGGTATCAAATTGTTGACTGGAAGTCTGAATTTTATCATAATGATAGATATGGAGAACCTCATGACTATTACAGAGTTTTTAGAGCTGATGGAAGTTCAAGATATATCAAGACTTTCATTGAAATGGTATCAAGGTTTGATAGGATGGACTTTCTTGAGTTACATAGTCTAGTGATGCACCCCGAGGGAATTGATCTAATTCTGTAGGGTGACTTAAAGACTATGTTTGAGGCAAATGCAGTTGATGAACTCTGGAAGAATCAAGAAGATTGGATTCTTAAAAGCTGGAATTTGTATGAAAACTATGGAGTTCATATTTTGATGCTAGAAGATGGTACTCAGTTTGACATGCTAGCAGAAAGAAAGTATCCACTTACAAAAGAAACTCTTGAGAAGATGTTAGTTTTGAGATTGACAGATGAATCTGAAAGTGAAGCTGCTTTTGACTTACTTAGGTTTATTCAGAAGCAGATAGATGAAATGTGAAGTAAAGATGTGTTTGGATACATCCTCCTCATGATCAAGATGTTTCATATGAAGAAACTTGATGATTGACAAGGTCAATATCAAGTTTAGGGGGGGATTGTTAGGATTTAAAGGCTTTATATTAGTTTTGGAGTTTTTGCTGTTGGTTCAGAGTTACAACTGTCAATTAAAGATTAGTACTGCTAGTTGAAGATTTTGCTACTGCTGAAGTTTTGAAGAATTTACTCTAAGTAGTTTGTGATGTTAGAGTAAATATTAATACTGTCTTTGTAAGTTAGTATTGTTAGTACTGTTTTGTATAAGTTAGTGCTGTTATGTATCAGTTAGTACTGCTTATCAGTTATGGATGATATCGAATAGGAAGAGATAAGCTTTGATTAGTAATACGTTTTGTAAACCTATTAGGGTTCCTTGGTGTATAAAAGGAGACCCTAGGGTATCTAGTTTAGCACGTATCAAATAGAGATCTCATTCATATAGGTGAATTCATAGTTAGAGCTTCAAGGTTGTTTGTAAACCCTATCACTATTAAGAGTGATCGTATTAATATATTGGAGCTTTTTGTGACTCTATGATTTAGACACCTAATAAATACTTCATGTGACCTATTTAACTTCTGAGTTTAGTACACAAAACATCAATGTGGACTATATCAAGGTTAATGATAACTGAGTTCCCATTTTTGCTATAAATAATAGTCCATGAAAATTACAATTAGAACTATTTTGAATGTATTGGTCACATATTAATTACCCTTTAATGAGGCCATAAACCATAATTTAGATACATTTGTGATATGGTGTGACTCATTGTATAAAGTCTATAGTAACATATCATGCTTCAAATTAAATGTGGACTATACAAATTTAGGTTTGGCAAGCAAACACTCACTAAACTTTAGACACACTATTAACTTAAGTGACATATGTATCGAATTTTAGTTACATTAATCATGTATGGTCTTATGGTTTTAGCGTGCATTATGAATTTGGTCACACTGTTAGGTGTGTGACATATATTGTCATTTAACAATTTTATCGTGGACTAATGCTTCAAAACTTACTTTTTAGTTGTTACATTGTTCAAATATTCATATGTGGCTAATATTCAGCAAAAAATAGCAGTCAACTTTTTAAATAATGTGTGTCAAACTTTACTATATGATTTAGCCACATACATAATTACTTCATGTAACCATATATGGATTTTGGTCACACTGTTCAATTGTGTGACATATATTTGTCACATATGTATATATATATAGTGTGACTAATGTTTCAAACTTATTTGTATCTGTCACACGTCCCAAATTATAAATGACTAAATAATCAACAAAAAATTACCAGTTACCTCTAGTCACATAAATATTCAAATGTGTGACAATGAAATTCTGAAATGGTCACACAAAATGAGTTCAAGTGTGGCTGTTTATTTTATCCTGGTACATTTAGTCACATAAATATTTGACTGTGTGGCCGTTCAAAAAACAGCATGTGTGACGAATACCAGTTTTTGTACCAGTGATAAATTATCTTGGGTATCAAAAATGGATACTCGAATTCTTAAAGATCTAAAAGCGAACCTCACATTTTTGGGGTGGAATTTTAAGGGTTTTTGTGCTAGTCATATACATTCCTATCCATGAGACGCTATTAATACTCGGTTTTTGTCGGTGTGTGTCATAATTTTTTTTAAATTTGGGTCAAAATTACCTTTTACGCTATGTTTCGATATATTACCCATCATTTTAAGGAACAAGCAAATGGCAATTGAAGGAATAGTTTCTAAGGCTTATTTTCCCCCTACACTTAAGTTGAACATTGTCCCTAATGTTCTATAGAAGTACCCGTAAAAATGAATAAAGGGAAAAGAAAACAAGTAAAAGAAACTAGTACTCCCTTGGTTTGCTCAATAATAGAGAAGAAATATGCGACAACTGGTTAAATCGTCCTCCATGTATCATCTAATAAGATTCCTAAGGAACTTCCAAGCTTCTTCTCATCAAATATAACTTGTAATCAAAGACAAAGACAACTACACCAAACATAAAATCGGCGGAATAGATATAAATACAATGAGAGTTTATGTTTTTACTCTATGAAAGCAGTAAAGATAGGACGAGAGTAATGATATAATTATAGATTTCTGCAGGTTTATAAAAGAATTACAAATTTTAAATGTTGTGAAAATTATTTTTCGAAAATACTAAAAATTTCAAATTTTCTTATAGCTGGGCTCACGACGCCGTCATGATAAATCCTGACGCTATCTCCAGCCTCTAAGAGAATTTTGTTTTCGTTTTCTTTGAAAAACTTCCTGCACACGATTATATAAGTTATTTCCTGTATGTATTACTACATGAAACCTTGGATTAGTCAATACAATCATATGACTCAAAACTGACGCGAATTAATCTAAACAATTTAGATTTGTTCTTCCACATGTTTTAGAGTTAGATACTACTGGGCCCCTCGATGATTTGAACAGATGTATGTGTGGCCGCACCCAAATGTAATTAAAATAATACTTGATTAATTTGGTAATCTAGTTCAATGTCTATATCGAGAAACAGAATGTTAAACATTAGAATGACTTATGATCCGTGTCTTATATTTAACAAAGTGTCTGTAACAAAAGGATGATTGATATCTAAACCATTTAAAATAATATGTTTAAGAAACTATCCTCATATGTTTCTGGGGGCAGTGGCGTGTTGCTAGACGCTAACCTTTGCTTGTATTATTACTTGATTATTATGACGTGCGCAAGTGGGAGCTGTTGGAGTATGCTCATGTCATAATAAATAATATACGGCTGGAAACATGTGAGCCTATGGGGTCACACACATATACACTGAGGTGCCACTGTATATATCGTGTTTGTTGTATTCGAGGTGTATAAATAAACTACGTAACTCGGGATCAATATTGGGCTTATAATAACTAAGTAACGTACTTAGTTTATTGTACTGAACAAACAAATGGCAAGCCCATTTGAGCCAACCATATGGCCGGCCTAAGATGTAAAAGAAAAGAGAAGGAAAGCTCAATGGGGTTAATGGTTAATTGGATCATGATAACCACTAATTGATTTAGTCATTATGAGTTACAAATCAATTAACCACTTATCAATTTAATTAGATTTATGGTAACTACTAATTGATTTAGTCATTATGAGTTACAAATCAATTAAATACTTACCAAGTTTTTCTCCTCTCTCTCTCTTCCTATAAAATGGACGGCATAAACATAAACAAAATAAGAGTTTTTTTGTTTTCTTGATCTATTACTTTGATTCTTGTTCATTCAAAGTATAATCCAAGGTTACGGGTTTAAGGACTAGCATCCAAGAGATATACGGTGAAGTGTAGTGTGGATATTCATAGAGGTGATCTACTTTGGTCACTTGGTTTCTTGGATTGATCGTGTATAAGAGAAGGTTGTTCATTGATTCTACCGATTACGCTGCAAAGGTAATAATTGTTGTTTTTATTTTGATTGATCATATGACTCTATAGATCCGTTGATAGGTGCTTGTTCCGCTGCGTTTTATATTTGATTATATGATATTCATTTGATTCAGCACCTACACGTGTTTGGAATACGTAATTACAAGGGTGTCTGTCGTAGCTTATGAGCACAAATGAGCCCATTTTAGGTGTTGTTTATAATTTACCCAAAAAGATAGGTAAAAGAGTTGATAATAATTTGCTTCAAGATTAGTACAACTTAGGTGAAAGGGCAAATCGCATAAAAAGATACTCATCTTAGGTCCAATGTCAATTAAAGGTATCCATCTTTTTTTTTCTCAATTTAAGGTATCCATCTTGTTTTTTGTTGCAATGTTAGGCAATTAACAAGTTTTCAAGTTAAATTTCTAACGATCGTTTATTTTATTATTGCATCGTTAGTCCTTTATATGATTTTGTTGAGATTTATTATTTTTTGATTAAAAAATTAATTTCGAAATTTTTTTTTTTAAAATTTAACCAAATTTTTTTTTATGAATTTTAATTTTGAAAAAAAAATTAATTTTAAAATTTTTTTAACCAAGCATTTAAAAAAAATTAATTTAGAAAAAAAATTTTTTTCAAAATTAACTTTTTTTTCGAAATTAAATTTTTTTTCGAAATTAAATTTTTTTTAAAATCTGGTTAAAATTTTTTCGAAATTTATTATTTTTTTATTAAAAAATTTAATTTCGAAAAAAAATTTAACCAAAATTAAAAAAAAAAATTAATTTCGAAAAAAATTTAATTTTGAAATTTTTTTTTTAAATTATAACCAAAAAATTTTTTAAAAAAAATTTTAATTTTTAAAAAAAAATTTTAGAATTTTTTTCAAAATTAACTTTTTTTTCAAAATTAAATTTTTTTTCTAAATTAATTTTTTTTTTAAATGCTTGGTTAAAATTTTTTTAAAATTAAATTTTTTTTCGAAATTAAAATTTAAAAAAAAAAATTTGGTTAAATTTAAAAAAAAAAAATTTCGAAATTAATTTTTTAATCAAAAAATAATAAATCTCAACAAAATTATATAAAGGACTAACGATGCATTAATAAAATAAACGATCGTTAGAAATTTAACTTGAAAACTTGTTAATTGCCTAACATTGCAACCAAAAACAAGATGGATACCTTAAATTGAGAAAAAAAAAAGATGGGTACCTTTAATTGACATTGGACCTAAGATGAGTACGCGATTCGCCCTAGGTGAAAAGTTTTCATAATTTTAGCTGAAGTTAATAGCAGTAATTTTTTAACCACCTTATAAGACAATTTCTATTTTAGCGTCTGATTAACACTATGTTCTGGTTAAATATTAGATACATTCTTTCATCTTTTATGTGAATTTGCTTAAAGATTGGATGTTTACTTGAAATAGGTATTGTGTGCAAGATTCAGTTTTTACATGAAAAGGAAATCAACGAATTGAAAGATTCCACTGAGGCAGGTTCGAAGCGGGACTAGTGCATTCGTTTCTTAGCTGCTAGATATTTTATTATTTATTGACATGTTATCAATATGTTAATGTTGGATATTCGTTTTGCAGGGAAAGAGAAAATTTACACAACGACATCCGAAAGGATGCAAATTTTACATTTGGAAATTTCAGTTATTTGGTGAAACTATTTTTGAGCCGTGAGGAACGTGTCTGCAGTCAAAGTAAGTTGTATGCCATTTATTTTGTTTACATTTGTTGGTCTTATAAGAGTTGACGATGTTTGTCGTTACAGGTTTCTGATCAGCTTTAATCCTATTTGCCAGGCCGCCGCAAAAAAACGTAGATACAAAGTGCCACCGATAAACGAAATGCAAAAACGATCACAAGGTAGCTAATTCATAACCAACAATTTCAACTACAATCATGCTTATCCAACGCATATAAGATAATAAGATAACAAGCTTATAAGCCAATCATATTCGGACAAATCCCCTAAGATGAGTATTAAGTTGTCTTAAGCATTTTCTTTGTCTCCTGTTATCGACTATCTTTCATATGCCTGTTATATTTAAACCTTTTACTGATATGGAAACCACGGATTAAGCTAAATTTGTATTAATGCTCCACATTTTTATGCGAATAACAGGTGGCGTATATAATTTCGTTGAGCCGGCAAGTCAACTGGGTTAGAAAGAGTAAGCTCCCCCACTAGAATACAATAAGAGGGTGTTTGGGATTGATTATTTTAGTGTATATCTTCACATATTAAGGGGAAGTTTATGCGTCACGAGCACTTTTCTTAGAGTCGTTCATATTTAGATGACCTACTAGATTAAAACTTTATGCATGATCTCACATATACATTCCGTCAGGTGACAAATTTTCCAATTCTTGGTGACAAAAAATAACCTCGGTGAATTTGAAGTCATTTTTTCTTTTATTGTTCCATTTACAGAAACAATTATGGATGATTTTTTTCTTACGGGGTTAAATGCTTGTAATGTGCAGGAAAAGAAAGAAATGTAAGAATAAGGGGCAGAAGGAGGATGGACGGTTGTTACAACTTGAAAAATTAAGATTAACACCGAAATGGGACTGAATTGGGGCCTTTGGGGGCTGAATCAGCACAGTTATACTCCACTCTTTCAGGAAAGTATTAGTTTTATTGTATTAACCTCAGTATATCCTTTGACCCTTTAAATTTACTCAATTTCGACCAAATCATCAACTTTAAACTTAACCATTATGCTATGTTTAATGTCCTTTTCAGGATCTGTGACTGTTTGGCCCAGTTCTATGCCAAAGACGTCATTCCTGATGATAAACAGGAAGTTGACGATGCTTTGCACAGAGAAGTAAGTACTAATGATCAATAACCAAGTCTATACTATCAGATCCTTTATGTCTTATATATATATATATATATATATATATATTAATCTATCAATTAGTAATTCGTGTTATGTAATTTGTAGATTCAAGTTGCTTTTCGTACAGATGAGATCAGGAGGACTCTTACAACCCCACAAGTTGAGATGAGAGTGGGAATGAGCTACTTTCATCTTTATGCTGGTATTTGTCATTTTGCTTATTTTTAAATAATCATAAATCATCATTTTCTTACTAATTTTTATGTTTGTTGCATGTTGAAGTGAATGGCAGCAAAGGAGAAAATCGTTGTTGCGAAGGCTGAAGCAGATGCACGCTGTACAACAGAGCGTGTTTCTGTTGAATGGGTCAATGCTCAAGCTAGATAAAGGTGCTGCAGGATTTTAAGAAAGGCATGCTCCTGCCGCTGCTGCCAAGATGAACCATGAGCATTGTCGTGACGTTGGAACAATGCAATGTTGATACGAAAAAACTCACCCGAACAGGTTTATCTTTACTCCTAAGATATTCCATGAAGTGCAAAGGACTGTAGAAAGAGGAAAATATATCCTAATATTAATGTTTTATTTTAGGAAAATATATTCTGATGCACAACTTCTTACGGCTTATAGAATTCTATGAAGAGCTAACGGGATGCTTATCGACTGAGCGAACTTCGGCAAAAGGAAATGAAATGGGCAGATCGTGTTCCTGTTGAAAGGGTCGAAGTTTGAGATAGGGTTGCTCCTACCGCTGATGCCAAGATGAACCAAGAGCCGCACGATAGCCCTTCTCATTCGCCTTTATTTCTATGACTGTTTCGTACAGGTTACTTTCATTGATTCTCAATTTTCTTATAAGCTCCTTCATCTAAAATTATTCTTGGCGACATAAAAAAACACCACTCAAAATATAGATGTAAGTAAAAATAAAATTTGAGCTATCGGACGGTACCTAAGCATAATCAAATCGGTAATCATGTTATTCTCGCGAGTGGCTTCCATGCGCCTCTTACCGGTGTCCATAACAGGTATGTTATGTATATGTTACGACCATATAGAAGATAGATGTTTCAGAAATATGACCGTATAATGAAGGATAAATGATCAAGCCATTTAAACTGTTTTTGGTATACACATGATCATGTTTTGCTAATGATGATTTCTCTTTTTTATATCCTCAACATTGACTGCATTTCTGTTCATTAGATGATAAATTTGACAAAGTAGGAAAATATCTCATAATGAAAAAGAGTATTTGCCTCTATTGAATTCAGGATGTCATTCGTTTTCTCATGCACCCAAATCAGGTTGCATTTGTGTTGAATTCGCATAATTTGTATATTTTTGGTGATTTAGTTAAAATATTTGAGGGTTCTTTATATATATGCAGATATAATGACCCTTCCACATGTCATATGAAGTGATCTTATATAATTGATTTTAAGTCGAAGGCCACTGAGGCAGTGGAGAGAAGGAACGAAATGCTGAAAAGGCTTAACTTCGGGTTTTGCTTCGTGTTTGGAAATAAGCTGAGCAAAAAGAGAAGGTACATTTTACGTAACTTTTGTCTATTAATTATGTGGGTTTAGGGGCTGAAATGGGCCGGTTTGGGGATGAAACAGGTAAGATTGGGGGCTCAAATGGGTCTGTACATGTATGTACATCATACTTTTAAGACATATCATATTCTGAATAAACCAATTTGCAGTCGAACAGGCCAGCAGTGTCACGTTTTTTTGGCAGGATCGTGTTAGCGTTACACCTTGCATCATATGATCAGATCAAGGAAACAATATTAGCAAAAAGGTGTCATTAACGATGGCTTCAGGTCACATGTGCGTTTAATATTTAACATGTTAAACGGTCTAAACAAGTTAAAGGGCATGGGTTAAAATTTGGTCCAACTGCATGTTTAATGCATAAAAAAGAAAAGAACAACGATGCTAAAATGGATATTTTGATGTGTTATACCAGACTTATACTTCTTTTTACACGAGTTTAGTTTTCGTCTTGGTGTAATTTATTGGATATGGTTTAAAATGGGTAAAACCTTCTCGGTCAGACCGTCTCGACATTAGTTATGCCATCTAATGGGTTCAGGCTTACCAAATAATATGCTTAGATGTTGCTAACTTTAGAAAGTGTAGGCTAATTGCAAAGGTTAGAGTTGTGGCAATCTCAATAAATTGGTAATCCAAAATGTTTAAATTTTTAGAAAGTGTTTGCAGTTATACGAGATATGTGAATTATAGTTATGCAAACTGGCAATATGTTGGATTACATTTCATAATGGGTTTGGCTGAAACGTGTCAAATGTTTTTACGCTTTGAACGGGACAGGTTTGGTTGACCCACTATTTTGTCAATCTTTAACTTTTTCCTTCCAGAAAAAATGTATTGTATCAATTATTCTTACAAGATCAATGTATATACGAAATAAAAAAACAGTTGTGAATGATGTCACCCGCTTTGCCTTTTGCAGACGATGCTCTCGAAAAAGACAAGATTCTGCAAATTTTGAGCGATAACAAGTTTCCATTGGTCACTTTTCTAACCGAAGTGAACTCTGTTAAAGTTTACGCCTGCAAAAAAACTTAGGTTTCCATCTAATTTTTAGTTATATTTGAATACATTTGTTCCACGTTCTTTTGACATTATCACATCTTAAAATAATGTATTGTATGTTTGGATGTGCATCTTACAATGTGATATTGATCACTGTAACTAGAAGTAGCAATAACCTGTTAATAAGTTTCAAGATGCACATCCAGACACCCTCATAGTCCTGTTTCTTTAAAATTATTCAGTGTTAAATCAAATCTTAAAACTTCAGATGACAAAATGGGCGGGATGGTTGGGTTAGTCAAATGGGTAGTCGTGGTATGGGTCCAAATGCGTTGACCCATTTATAAGTCATTGTGTCGCAGTTGCCATCTCATGAGTTAAATATCATTCTTATTCAACTTAGTTCAAGGATATACTGATGAAGTTTTAGTTTTTTTAATTATGTTTGATAGGTAACTGCTTTTGATCACAAATCAGTTGCGAAGCATTTGTTGGAGTCGGATCCAACACCAGCAACAATAGAGGTACTAATTCCGTAAGCTGAAAATTGTGCCACATACGGTGTAGAATCATGCATCTCCCATTGTTGATTAAGATAGTTTGCTTTAAGGATGTTTGAGATTAGAGATTTTAAAGAGTATATAGTGTAGAAATAAGTAGGCAGCAATTTGATTAGACTTAGGTTACCATGCAAAACGGTACTTTCTATTGAAGGGGTGGAAAGATTTTATGCAATGTACTGACATATCAGAAGGAGATAAATGTGCGTTTAAATTTATCACAAGTGAAGATAATTGTGTCTAGCAAAAATCACCAAGCCACTTTTATCTTTGTTTGTTTGTAATGAGAATCTTTATATGTAATTAACAAGGGGTTAGGGAGAAGTATCCTGACAGAATTATGATATTATAGATATTTCAATGTGTTTTCTTCCTTTGTTTATAGCTCTTTTGTTATTTGCCAATTAATGTTTTCTTTTACTGTTATACAAGTTATTGTTGACAAGCGACATTCTTGACATTGACAAGAAAAGTTAGTCACTTCTTTATATTGACACTCAAATTGATAACATGGTTTGGTTCCTGATTGATTCTTACTTGATTGATGTATGCAGGTACTTCTACACTCCAACTAAAATAACAGGTATATTATAAGGCTACTTCACGCCAGTCGGCGACAAAGTCACTGGTCACCCAAAGTACGTGGAAGTTCTTCTACAAGAAATGGACCAGGAGACCTTACCATTGATGCCATCTTGGACAAAACCACAATCACTGAAAGACCAACCAGCAGTAAAATACACACTCCAGGTACCGATTTTGTTACAACATTTTCTTTCATTTACATTGCTACTTTCCTGAAAAGAAAAGTATAAGTTACAACAGTTGTCACACGTTCTTCTATCACGCATGAAACTTAAATTAGACAATTAAATATAGCTTTTGGACTAAAAAGGCTGAAAATACATTCCTTTAACCTAAAAGTAGGCTTTGTGTAATAGCAGGAATACTCCTATTTATATGCCTTCCTAGAACTAAATCACACAGAACTTCCATGAGAAAACACTGACGAACATACATTTTTCGAATGCTTTTGGGTTATCAGATAATTATCCTCAGTACAGAGTCAGACTGTTTTGTAATAATGTGGCAAAACATATATTTAGAACACTGGATTTGTGTATATGTTGTTGGCTTTTGATTGGTAATATGGTTGTTTATAGCACAGACGTCTGGCCTAACACGTTATAGCAGCTAGCATTATTCGAACCCATTAAAAAGGAAAACAAATACTAATTTTAAAGACCGACGTTTTGATTAGTTTAGACTTTTGAATTACCTAAAGATTTGTGATATTTTTTTATTCATTTGGCTCAATAAAAAAGTTCTCATGCCGTCAGATTTCTGATACATAGTGATCTCATTTTCTCAGTTTGATCCTTAAATGAGAATGTTGTGGAGTGCGTGGATACCGTAAACTGGGTAAAGAAAATGAGTGAACTTGCAAAACTTTAGTTACCGTTTCTTAGGCGCGTTTCACCTTTTTTATCATATGTGATTTGCTGGGATTATCAGTGAGTCTATTCTCTCTCATGTGCCATATAGAAACCATGTATGTTCACATCATTGTCTAGATAATATGCATTCTGCTAAGTGCATTTACTTAATTCAACCGAAAACATGCATCCTTTGTATGAACTTTGTCTGCTCCAAATTATGAATCATATCTTCAATCCTAATGAGTTTATCCTATAGATATTGTATTGATAATTTGATATTGATGCTTCCTTAATTTTTAAAAATTAAAGCTTCACTTAGAATTTTGAGATTTACAAAATTTTGGATGGAAATTTCACAGAAAATATGTAAATTATGTATAGTGCTCTACAATAGTAGCGTATTGATTTTTGTGAATTGCTTCTGCTAATCACATTGCTATTGCTTGCTTAATATCAAAAAGTGTTTTAACATGGAGTCCATATGTTCTTTAGGCAGAAACATGTTGACTAGCCGTTACAGACTTTCTTGAACTGGTGCTGTTATTAGAACTATGCTATATACATCCACTAGCTATATTGTGACTACATTGATCGGCCATTTTAATGTGTTACTATGTTTGCAGTTTAAAAAAGTTCAAAAAGACAGCTTCAAGACCCAGTAAAAACAGCTCAGGAGTAGCAAATAGTTGCGAAGACGCAACGGGATAACATAGCGACAGAGTGACCAAAAGAACTGGACAGCTGAAAGGTACTTGGAGGAAGCAAAGCCTACAACAAAAGAAGAAGCAAAGCCAACAAAGGAGGAAACTGAGCCAGTAGCAAAATAGGAAGGGAAAGATGACAAAAAGTAAGAAGAGCTAATAAGAACTTTAAGTCTTAAGATTTAGTTGACCAACTTAAATTGGTATATATCATCCACTTATGAGTTTTGTGTATGCCTTTCTTTCCGAGAATTAGATTATATTAAGATCAGTTTTGAAAGATCTTTAGAACCATGTACCACATTTGTATTTCTTTTTGGTGCTTAACTGTAACATATAACCAATGCAAATGATAACGTTTTGAGTTGTGTACTCTTAATGAAAAGCAATTTTGACATAAGGAAGCAATTGTTTGTGTGCTTGTCACCTTTTTGTTTTTACAACAAAAAATATATACTGTCAGTTATGATAGCCCATGAGAAGTTTAGCCTAATCAATACATAGATTTTTGAGTGTTAAAACCCCGCGCTCCGTAGCGAAGCGCGGGTTAAAAACCTCGTTGCTCAATAAAAACTAAATCCAAACATAAATTAAGATCACTTGAACATAATAGTTTAAAATAGCATCGCAGATGCCACATAATCTCATTTTAAAAAGTGCAACTTAAAAAAGTTAGAAAGTTTAGTTTCGGGTCTTATCAGGTTGACCGGATAACCCGATAGCAATAATTTTTTTGACCCTAACCTGACGTGATAACACTCTCGAGTTATCAAGATAACACTATCAGGTTCGGGTCGGGTCAACCCGACCCTACTAACACCCCTAAATGCATGCGTGTTTAGAGAAAGAAATTAGAGACAAAAGAAATGAAACGCTGATTGTTATTGCAGACGAATGGTTATGGAATCGGTAATAGAACACATGTGTACAACGTACAATGCACCCTAGAAACTAAGTGGCAGATGAGAGGACAACCCACTAAACATATTTTAATCCTCTCAGCCGATGGCTCGGCTCGGCGTCTGAACAGTGTCGGCTCGAGCTACGACTCTACAATACACCCGAGCCATCCTTCTCACTCCGGCCACTAGGGCTGTAAACGAACCGGGCGAACACGAACGGAGCCTTGTTCATGTTCGTTTATTTAGTTTTAGTCGGACAAATAAACGAACACGATCACTTAAACGAACGAATTTCCTTGTTCATGTTCGTTTATTAAGAAATATGGTTGTTCATGTTCGTTTATGTTCGTTCATTAAGACACTAAACGAACATAAACGAACGAATAATCGAACGTTCACGAACATAAACGAACGAACAAGACTTTGTTCATGTTCGTTCATTAAAATAATCGAACTTAAAATGTTGTTTATGTTTGTTCATTTAATAAATAAACGAACATAAATACTTTTTATCGAACGGTTCATGAAATGTTCACTGAACGTTCAGTTCGTTTACAGCCCTACCGGCCACCCTCCTAACCGGTGGCTTCGCAACACTATCGACTCTAAATTTCCACTTAAACAAATGTTATATAGTATCTCGAAATTAAATATATTTTTATGATATTCAGATATTACTATATTTTTTCCGTCACAAATCATACGTCTGGCTATCTTTTTTTCCCGTCTAAAAGTTAACCGTCAAATTTGAATAATTAAAATGGTTTTTATAGGTCTAATGTCTATGTGACATATTATTGGTTCACAGTGTAATCATCTCTTTTTCTTAAATTATGTGCAACTTGAAAGTGGACATATAATTTGAGAACAAAAAACACTTACGGCTACCCACTATGGTAGTCGGTCTCGACCTGCACTTTCCGGTGCAACATCAGCTTTCTCTCTCCAACGACCTACATATGACCTTTTGCCACTATAAGGCGACCTTCATTTTTTTTCAATTTCAATTTTTTTAACTTCAAATTTAAATTTCATTAAAATAATAAAAAAACATTACATAAATAATAAAAAAACA
>BQNB010036605.1:35676-50002 GCA_026074375.1 Tanacetum coccineum | reverse complement strand
AAAAATGACGTTACCTCCATTGTATGCCTTGTAAGTGGAGAAGAGATTTCGGTTGCCCGTCATATGTTTAGAGCATCCGCTTTCCTTGATCTATTCGTCGGGCTCCAAGTTGACTCCAAGGCATATCTCACTTTATGCGTGAGCTACAAGACACGTTTCATCTTTGACCTTTTCATCATATTCTTCACCGCTATCGCTCCAAGAGCCTCTGACAAAAGCTCTTTGGTTCTTATCTTTCGGTGGTTTTGGACATTCTCTAATAAGATGATTTGGGTCGCCACATCTAAAGCATTTTCTATCACCTTTGTCGTTCTTATCATCACGACTTCTTTGGAACGCCTTTTTGTTGTTCTGAGGTTGTCTTACAAATCTACCTCTTCTTTTAAAGAACTTCTTGAAGTCTCTTACCGCCATGGAGTACTCTTCGTCTTTACTACCGAAAGTCGAACACTCTTCATCACCAGATTCTTTCTTAGTCTTTAAAGCAAGAGAGTTCCTTTCAACTTTAGCTTTGACTATTTCGGAATCTTTCTTGATGATCATCTCATGGACTTTGAGGTTTCCAATAAGCTCATTAAGAGATAGTGATGTTCTTGTAATGTAATAGGCTAGTCGGGTTCAACGGGCTTTGGATGTAACTAATATTGTCCGTGTTCGGCTCAAACCCTAATAAACCAAGCCCGCCCGTTAGAAAGCCCAAGTGCCAAGCTTACAAAGCATGGGTATAAATATCCCTTCACCACACTTGGTGAAGGGTGTTGGTTACATTTTCATTCACAATGAACTTTTCTAATTCTCTCTAATCTAGTTTTCTCTCTCCACTTTCTCTCTCTAAAGATTTCTTATTATTTCTAGCATTTTGTAAAGATATGTGTGTAATGGATTAAACTATAGATAACATGTGGTATCACTCGCCAAGGGGTGTGTAGTGTTTGTTTTGTGTGAAATTCGTGGGTTAGTTGGTTATATTTTTTTGGTTAAAAAAAAAGCAAGAAAAAAAATCAACTTTGATCTTTGTTTCGTGGTTAAAAGTGTTAAAGACTTGTACTTTTGGGCTTAGATCAATTCCTTGCATCATTACTAGGTGGTTTTAACATCATTTTATAGCTTACAAGAAAGTTTAAAGATTTTTTCTTGGCTGCGTTTTGCCTATCTGAAGGGGTGTTCGTCGTTGCGTTTTGATCAGACTCGTTGCGTTTTGATAATATTCGTTGCGTTTTGATCAGACTCGTTGCGTTTTGATAATATTCATTGCGTTTTGATCAGACTCGTTGCGTTTTGATAATATTCGTTGCGTTTTGATCAGACTCGTTGCGTTTTGATAATATTCGTTGCGTTTTGATCAGACTCGTTGCGTTTTGATCATACTCGTTACGTTTTGTCACAAGTTGAAGACCCTCACTGCGTTTTGACTAAGAGAAACTCTGCCCAATTAATTTCTTGATTGCGTTTTGACCAAGACTCGTTGCGTTTTGACCAAGAATCGTTGCGTTTTGACCAAGAATCGTTGCGTTTTGACCAAGAATCGTTGCGTTTTGACCAAGAAGTGTTGCGTTTTGACCAAGATTCGTTGCGTTTTGCTTAGACTCGTTGCGTTTTGATCATATTCGTTGCGTTTTGCTCATACTCACTGCGTTTTGCTCTTGAGTTTTATCTACAAGTTGAGATTTGCTCCTGCGTTTTGTCAAAACATAAAGACAAACAAACACAAGGACTTAAAACATCATTTTGGACTTAACAAACACAACCAATCAAACCAACAATCAACTTCATCATACTTAAATCGTCAATTAATTATTCATTCACGGTTTCTTCTGAGAATTTGCAAATCCAGCAAGATACGATTATATTCTCGGTAATATACAAAGATTTGTAAAATCCCGTGAACGTTAATTCATTTAAAACCACAATCAATCACTTCATAACACTTTAATTTTTTTTTTATTTTTTTTAGCAATGAATTTTAACGGTTACACGAAAGAGACTTAAACCAAATAATCAACTACTTCACGGTAGCTCTTGAAAATTGCTTTTCAAGGTGAGCCGTACTTGGTAGAGACACAAAAGGCAAGTGTTAAATCTTTGATTACGATTTGGGAACAATTGCAAGTTCACCGGAAATTGAAATGATAATATCTCAATAGAAGATATTATATGTTGGTGTTCGATTACCAACTTTGTTTATTTTATTTTTCTTTTTTTTTTTAGAACAATTTTTTATGTTTTTGATTTTTCTATTTTATTTTACTTATACTAAAAAGAAAAGGAAAATATATATTTTTTTTTATATTTTATGATTTTTTTTTTACTTTTGAATTTTTTTTATACAAGTATGAAACTTTCGAGGACGAAAGGATCTTCAAACCAAATCAACAAACACAAAACGTAGGAATCGTAACCACTAGTCCCCGGCAACGGCGCCAAAAACTGATTGCTAGTTTTACACACGAAAAATATATATATATAATATAATACTTTTAAAAGAGAAATTAAGAAAGTTACCAAGTTACCTTTGATAAAATTCACTCTCAAAAAAAATATATAATATAATATAAAATACGTATGTTTAACCGGGTAAGTATGATCACCCGGGTCGTTTCCCCAATGACTAGTGAGATTGAAACCACGCCTTAGTTCGGATTCTGATTTGAATGAAGCAAGGATATTTTGGATAAGCTATTACTATGAAATTAATAAGCAACAAATAATGACAATTAAGCAAGTAAACTAATTTTAAACCCCTAAAAATGTAAACTAAAATTTCACTAGGTAAAGAAAAGTTGCCGAAAATTATTAAAAATAAAAGCCCTATTTTTTATCTTTTTATAAAAGTTTAATTGCACTAATTAAAACTTAACCCTAATTATTAATGAAAACTTAACAAACCTAATTAAACTTAACTAAGGACTAATGGTGCAAAAAGGAAAAGGACTAATGGGGAAAACACTTTCTGTCGGGGGGGAACTAACTGGCAAACAACTAAAATCGAAAAGTTACACTTTCTACCCTTAGAATCTACCCCGATAACAAACTAAGTCCCGAAATAAGTTGAAATTTAAAAAGTGCTTAAAATGAAAAACTCAAAGAAGCAAAGTTGTAAGAAAAGCTAATGGGAACAAAATTAATAAAAGCTACTAGGATTGAAAATCTCAAATAAGCTCAGAAAGAGCTTATTTCTAAGCTGATTACAGAAAGGTGGGCTTATCCCTTGTTTTTAGAAAATAAGCTATAAAAAACTCAAAACTAGATCAAAATGAAAAAGGAAAGAAGTTCTAAAGAGCTTATGATGTGCTTAATCTATAAATGAAAAGAAACTAAAACTTAAACTACTTTTATGCTACTGAAATTAATCAAGAAATAAGCAAACTCAGGAAATAAGCAAAGTAACTTAAAATCCAATTAAGCTAAAAACTTTGATAAGCTAAAAATAAGACTCTTGAAACCTTAAAGGAATTACTTAATCTACTTATTTATTTCCATTAAATAAGCTGTAAAATCTAGACTTTTAAGCTGAATTTAACAAATTTAAATCCTAAGATTCTAAGTACTGTTTTTGTATTTTTCAAGATTATATGACTTTTGACAGCTGAATTAAACTAAGGAAATAAGCTAGAAATTGAAAATTAAGACTTAAATTGAATTAAGCTATATGAAAACTTAAATCCTACTGATTATTATAAGCTGAAATCACTAAATTTATTAACTAAATAAGTAGTGAACACTAGCAGTACTAACTAAGGTTAGTACTGGTAGTGTTAAGAAGTTCAGCATAGTACTTCACTTTGAAAAGTACTGCTGGTGCAATTTTGACTTTTGAAAACAAAATAAGCAATGAAATAAGCTAGGAAATGAAAACTAAATCTAAATAAGCTGAAGCTAAACTTAATTCTACTGAAATTAAAGCTAACAGTATTAACTTGTGAAAGCAGTACTAACTTGAAAGTTAGTACTGGTAGTGCAAAGATTCAGCAGTACTAACTGAAGTTAATACTGTTAGTGCAAATTAAGAGTGCACTAAACCAAACACTACTTAACCATTATGACAGAGTTGAGAAAAGCTTTTTAAGAGAAATCTAATGAACAAGTGCTGAATACCAGATAAAAACTAGCTTAAAACAAACTTATCAAACATAATTAAACAACTGAATAAGCAAAATTCTAAGATCTTAACTAATTAAACTAATGTTTTTGGATTTTATAAGTTTTTATGACAGAAATTGAAAGACTAAGTTCTATAACTACTTAAGTAAAAACAGATGAAGGCATATAACTAAATAGCACTAGAAGAGAGATTTAAACACTATTAAGCTCAAAGAGAAAATGGTGAATAAGCAACTAATAATCATTGTAAGCTTATAACTAAGCAATTAACACTAAAATAATGAAAAGGGTAACTTACTTTAAATCCTTTAGCTAAACAAAAAGGATCCAAATATGGCAGCTAAAAGCTTCTAGCTTAGAAATAAGATAGAGTAATAGTACTCTGGGATCTCTTCCAAGGTAAGATCCCCTTCCAAAAGCTTATATCCAAATAGATCCATGTAAGATTAAACTGATTTAAGGTTTAGATAAGGTTAATACTGAATTTAAACAGCTCAATTTCAGCTTATAGACTGAAAGAGCTTAATAAGAGCTTAGTAGCTTAATGAAACAATATGACTTAAAATGAGAGCTTAGAAAACGAGATTTAGAATACTAAAAGCTGAATTGCATTAATTAAGAAAGCTGATTACAATATTTTGAAAAGGAAAATTACATTTAAGAAAATTATGAATTTAAGCTAATAACTAAAAACTAAAATCGACTACTAAAATCTATATGATGTGTGTGTGAGAAGTGAGGTCTTTTTATAGTGCCCAGCTGAAGCTTCTAGGACCTCTGCCTTGCTCTCCAAACTTTTAATCCTGGCCAATCATTTCTTCAATCATTTGATCATCATTTGTAGCCGTTTGATCAAAATGTGGACACCTGAGGATTGCCAGGCTGTCATTCCCTTGATGTGACGTTTGTGTTAGTTTTGTGAGTGAATTAGCACAAAAACCCGCATAAACGTGTGCTTTCTCCATTGATTACGTGGCCTTTCTTTAATGAATCCTTTGATAAAGACTGATTTGACCCTGGGTTTGTGATGTAGACCTCTTGAATTGACTTAATCACCCTCTAATTTTGATTTGCCCTTTGTTTTACCATGGGAGTGAAATTGAGGAAGACGGGTGAATAGTAAAAGGGTTCCCGCTCCTTTCTTGACAGTTAAAACTGTTGATTCTTTGGGAAGATTTGCACTTTTGGTCCTTGTCTTTCTTTTCATTCTTTCAAGTTATAAATAACTTTTGGAAATTGCAAGAATGGCCCTTGAAGATGAAGATTGGCTAAGGCTTTTGGATCTTTGGCTTCTTTTTGAACTCTTCTGATTCTCGTGTCCGGGCTTGCTTGCTTTTGACTATTTTCTTGTGATTTTTGACTTATCCGTACCTGCACACACAAAACATAAATACAAGCATATTTTTGCCCTTTTTTGGTCTGTTTTGGGTTTAATTGGGTTATTTTAGGTGCAAACGGATATGTGTATTTTACACCTATCAACGGTTGCCTCAAGAAATTAGGAAAACTAACAAACACGGGTCGTTCTACAAGGAGTAATTCCTAATACAGTGTTAGCAGACCACAGCTTAAGAGCAATCAACGATGAAGATTGAGTCTGTTAACAAGAGTCAATAAAGGGAAGAAGCCAAGAAGTGGAGACACCCACCATCAGGTATATTTAATGTTTTCTATTATAAAAACGGTTGTAGATACGTGTAATGAAGTTTGTATGCTAAAATGAACTCGATTGTACATAACTTTGTCTGTGGTACTTGTGGAAATATGTTGCTGAGGACATATACATGTTTTGGGTGTTCTTCTTTATTCATAAGGGCCGTGGAATGCTAGGTCGAGTCATCCATGTGTAGGTGCCTGATGTTGGACTAGTGTATGATTCACTTCCTGTTTGGGGTTCCAATATCTGGTGCAACATACGTAAGAAAACCATTGCACAGACTCCACTGTCAAGAAATTAGAAAACATAACTAGGAAGTTATTATGAGCAAGTTAGTAAGACTGCAGTGGGGGTATCCTAAATATTTTTGGAATACTGCTAGGAAATGGTAAACCCACACGTGTATATGCCTCTAGGAAATGAATCTAGAAGGCTAATATTTTGGAACATAAGACTTCCTAGGTGTTCCCTATGTCAATATCCATTGTCTTCTAATTCTTTTGCAGTTCGTAGAGATATTTATTCGATCGTTCGATCTGGGTGCGCAAAAGCACATGACCGTGAGAAATCTCAACTTCTAACTAATTTTGTGGAGTAATTTTTGGGAACGGTAAAGTTTGGAAATGATCAAATTACACCAATTCTTGGTTATGGAGATCTGGTTCAAGGAACTATTACTATCAAACGGGTTTATTACGTCGAAGGGCTTAATCATAACTTATTCTCCGTTGGTCAATTCTGTGATGCAGATTTGGAAGTTGCTTTTTCGATAAGTCTACATGTTTATATCTAGTGATTTGAAGGGAAATGATTTCTCACAAGGTTCTCGTGGCACAGATTTGTTAATTCCATGTCCTGGAAGACCTCAACATACTCCCAATCCAATTTGATTAATGGGCTAAAGCACATCGTCTCAAACATGTTTGACATCGTTGTCTTTCATCTAAACTTTGACACCATCAACTTGATTTTGAAGACTAATATTGTGATGGCCTTCCAAAATTACAATTTCCAAAGACTCATGTGTTTCTTCTTGGAGTTAGGGAAAGCAAAAAGACTAACAAGTCTTTTCAGTCCTAAAGACTTACCTGAGCTCAAAAAGGACAGCTACAATCTTTCTACACATGGACTTATGTGGTCCAATGCGAGTAGAAAGCATTAATGGAAAGAAATATTTTCTCGTAACTGTTGATGACTACTCCCGATATACCTGGACTCACTTCTTGAGGTCCAAAGATGAAACACCTGGAGTTCTCATTGATTTCCTCATACTTGTCTAAAAAGGACTTCATGCTCAAATTACAACAGTTCGAACTGACAAAGGCACATAATTTCTTAATAAAACTCTTCATGCATACTTTGCAAAAGACACGAAATGTCAACTGCTCGAACACCTAAACAAAACGGCGTTGTCGAAAGACGAAACCGTACTCTTGTTGAGGCTGCTCGAACAATACTAAGCTCCGCTAAATTTCCTTTGTTCTTCTGGGCTGAAGCAATTGCAACAACATGTTTTACTCAAAATTGTTCACTTGTAATTCCTCGACATGAGAAAACACCTTACCATATCATCAATGCCCGAAAACCGTCAGATAAGTTCTTTCACATCTTTGGTTCTCTTTGCTATATCGTCAGAGATGGTGAAAATCTTGATAAAATGAAGGAAAAAGGTGATGCATGTATTTTTGTTGGGTATTCAACTTAGTCAAATGCTTACAGGGTATTTAACAAGAGAACAAGAATAATAGTTGAAACAATTCATGTTATCTTTGACGAATTGCATCAGATGGCGTCAGATCACGTCAGTTCTGACCGTTTCCTATGTTGACTATGGTACTGAACAAGCAGTTTGTAAGTCCCTCCGTCCACAAAGTCAATTTAAATGTTTCCTCAAGCAGCTGAGACAGTAACAACGTCAAATAAGTTGGATTTGCTATTCGGTCCTTTATTCGATGAATATTTCAATGGAGAAAATCAAGTTGTTTTAAAGTCTTCCGCTGTCACTACTACTGATGCATCAAATAAACGTCAAACAAATGATTCAACTTATCCACTTCAACTCTAAGCTACAACTTCACTGCTATGGAAACTTCGATTTGTAAAATATTTTATTTCTCTTTAGTTTTTATTTATAAAAAATACTTTGAAAAAGAAAAAATACATAAAATATAAAACCAACAAAAGAAAATAAAAGATAAAAATATAAAATCTAGAAAAACAAAATATAAAATCAGAAAAATTTTAAAAATACAAAAAGAATCTTTAGGTGTACATTGTCTCTTGACAAGTCGATTATCATTTACGTACTAGAAATGTTGGATTAACATCGACACGGGCGTGTATAATGAAGTTGCGAGCAAGAGTTTATATGCTTTCAAATCATGTCATTCTAAATTTTCTTATGACTTATGTATATTTCAGTGCATTAACTCGGGTCTCAATGTTAAGGGAAGTGTACGCTTCAGTGGCTTATCTAACATAGAAGAGAGTCTTCTATACATGTGTTTTAAAAATCATTAAACATTAATTTGCAAAAAGACTTTCACAATGTCAACTTGTCCTTCAATATAGTTGTGTATCTTTCCATAAAATAGTGGTGGTTGTTAAAATTGTGTGTTCAACACTCCCTTCCTCGAATATGTTTAAAAATTGTGGTACGAAGAATGTCATTTTATGTGGATCAATTTTTGAGGGGGAGCTTTTAAAACCAAAGCCTTTTAATGTGTTGGGTCATTCATAAATTGTCAAATTTATGTATCCAAACACATTTTGTGAAAATTAAAATGTGGAAATTATAATGTCAATTAATAACATACATTGTTCACTAAGGCATCTCACTCCATCTTCAACATTTTGTGGTGTCATGCATTTTTATTCCAATGTCAAGTTTTATTAAATATTGTATCTACAAATACTGTTGAAGGGGAGCAATCTAAAAAATGAATTCATGCAATATCGTGGTATAATTTTTCTCCCATATGGATTTTTTCATGTCAAATTTTAATCAATGGTATTTCAACTACTAAGTGTTTTTTTTATTTAAAATAAGGGAGAAAATTTTGTATGAATATAGATATAAAGAATGTGAGGTTTTAAGACTCTAAGTGCAACTCTTTCCTTCATGTGCGAAACAATTTCGAATCTCGGTGCACATGTGTAGGGGGAGTATTTGAAAATAACCCAAGTCAGGAAAATGGTTTTATGGTTCGATCTCATTAACCAAACAAACCTTATTAATGTTCATGTCGATTATGAAATTCATAAGGTGGTTCGGTTAGGATAAGTCTATGATGCAACCAGAATCGAAGGAATTACCCAGGGTCATCCCATTGTTAGAAATAGCAGTCTAAGGTATGATGGGAGAATGAATGAGTATGAGGGGAAAAATGCGACTAAGATGAGCTAACACTGGAAATAATCAAAACATTTGTGTTAGTAAATGACGTCTTGGTAGGCATGAAGGGTGTTGAGAATGAAAAACAATTGTATGGATAATGGGTGGAAACAAAAAGCCAATCCCGACAGCAATCGGGTTTCTCTCAAAAGAAACTTGTCTTCATTTGGTCCGGAGATACACACGTTCATCTATTGACATATTACTCGAGATTGTTAATATTGAATAGGTGGCAGTCTGCTCCAGCCTCCGATTACTAAAACCAAAAGTGCACAAATCGAGTCTAGAGCCAGAAGAGATCAAAGTATAAATCTCATTAGGACACAATGTCAAAATACACTTGTTGAACACCATAAAGTTCACAAGCTGTAACAAAGAGTCCTACGCATTATCCTTGAGATCTTGCCAGAACATCTGAGTGATACTTAAGTATTCACAGTGAAGATGGAAATCCTGCTTGAGCCAACATCAAACAAGCTCTTGGTAGGTGACTTGCAAGATTCTATATGAATCAAGCTTGTGATAACTGGATATCAATTTTGGTCCAGTAAATGAATTGACGACTTAATCAGAAAGATAGTAACTATCTGATTCACTCTTACCGTGTTGTCTGCTTTGAGACGTTCCGGTAATGAGAACTAGCAAGCATGGTGAATCTAATACATCTGTGTTAGAAGATCCTACGCTTTGAGCTGGAAACCCTGTCAAGGAGATTCTTTGAATCTACCTGATCACAGGTATAGTATTTATACTATAAAACGGGAAACCGGAGGTTAATGCAACCGAACTAAAGATGAATGACAAAGCCAAATTCATCTTTTATTGCTAACTGTTTTATTTCAGGATAAGACGACGGTGTTGCAGCCTCATTCCAGCGAAGTCGGATTCATAAACCACATGCTCATACTCAAGCTTTCAAAGTCAATCATTCAACGTCAAGATAGTTGATTCTAATCTTCCCCACCATCAAAGAGCCTCAAAGTCAAATAAAGAATCATCAATTGGGGAGATTGTTAGACTTATAATCACATATGTCAAACAAGAATGTAACAAGTATGAGCATGTTGGTCAAGAGCACAAGTTGATCAAGGAAGTCAAATCAAGATGATTCAAGTCAAGGAGATGATGCAAGATAACGATCTCAAGAATTCAAAGTCAAAAGATAAAGGCTCAAAATCAAGATCACAAAGCATGGATGAACAAAGCCATTACAAACAAGACAAGACCATAACAAGGCAAAGCATAAACGTCAAACGTCATATCTTCAATGTCATCGGTGGTACAGAGGAGTTTGAAGAAAGAGACCTCAACATTGGGGGAGATTGTTAGCCTTAATTATATTAAGTCAAACAAGAATGTTATATGTCTTAGAAAGTCAATCTAGGTCTTGCATTGTAATAGGCTGGTCGGGTTTAACGAGCTTGGATTGTAATCTAATATTGTTCGTATTTCGGGCTCAAAGCCCAAGTTAAACCAAGCCCGACCCGTTTAGAAAGCCCAAGTGCCAAGATAGCAAGGCATGGGTATAAATATCCCTTCACCACACTTGGTGAAGGGTGTTGGTTACATTTCTATCACTTGTAACTCATCATTTTTCTCTAGTCTAATCTTCTTTTCTTGTTTCTCTCTCTACTTTCTCTCTTTAAGTTTTCTTATTATTTTCTAGCATATTGGTAAAGATTAGTGTTGTGTAATGGATTAAACTAGTGGGATAACAGATTAGTATAATTAGGTTTTACAAAACTAAACTAAATAATAGATCATTGGAATCTCAAACACAAATGATTTATTTACCCGCATCTTTGAACCTGGTGGTGGTGGTGGTGATTTGATTTTGTGTCTGACGATTTGGAGGGCATTACTCTTCATATTCACATGGATCCCATGTTGTAATTGGATGATGCTTTGCATCCTAAAACTGCCATATGTATTGCTTTTGGAGGAGTTGTACAGGTGTGGATTTAAATGAGTTTAAATCATAAAGACTCATATTGATTATACACAAACTGAATCTTTTATAGTATAAGGATGTAACTGGCGGAACTCCATCATTTTTGATATTCTATGTAACGCCTGCATATATCTCTGTTACATAAATGAGGCTTTTGATTCTCTTAGAGAATTGAATGTGCAAATTGTAATCAAGACTCTTGATGTTCAAACGAATTGTGGAGTGGCATCATGGTATTGAATTGGAGCCATCTTTAATACTCCACATTTAATAAGGAAACTGAATTTTATACTATAATTAGCCTTCAGGCCCCCCCGTTGGACGGCTAGCTTAACATTTTTATTTGAAAATAGAATGATATTTACAGAGTATGGTAGATACTATTTGGCTTTTAAAGAAATATGATATGAGTGTTGATAGTATATATAAGTTTTTCTAGATAGACATTTCATAGGAGAATAATTGTCACAGATATATGTATTGTATGTAACTTTATATATAAGAAAGAAAGGGATATATCATATGGAAAAACGTTTTTGTTTTTTAGATGTTATTCATACCATATTTAATACTCCCTCCGTCCCATTTTTATTGTCCATATTTCCTTTTTGGGATGTCCCAATTTAATTGTCCACTACTAAAAATAGATAGGGAAGTTTGATCAAATTTACTATATTATCCTTGTTTGAAATTATTATTACAAATTTTAAAGAAGACTAAAATTAATTAGCTAAGGGTAAAACTGTCTTTCTGTCAAAAAGTAAGAAAGAGAATGCAGTATTAAATGCACTTTTCTTAAACTGTGTGTTTTTTGTCGGAGGACAATAATTTTGGGACGGAGGGAGTAACATTTAATCTTAAAAATCCTTACCATATTTGTTAGTAACAAATATAACGTAAATTAAGGACTCTCACCACCAATATCGCTATTTTAAGGCCAATTTGAATAGTATCCATTCATAACAATCCTGGTGTATATTTATATTTAATTGCATAACATTTTAGTTTTTTTAAATACAATGTTGAATATATGCTTATATTGAATATTAAATGACCTTGATGATATGTAATTGATTTTATTACGTGTTCATTTTTTCTATTCTAATTTTACTTCATTTAACTGGTTACGTTTTGAATTTTACTCCATAATATTATGTTCAATGAATATCGAGTCTTATAACCTTCTCGTGGTATATTGCAAATGCATGTTATTATTGTTTGAATAAAATGTCTTAAACAAAAGATCCAATACGGCCATCCATATTGGCAATGCATTATATTTAAAGTAACTAATAATTAAAAACAGAACATCATAATATGTGTCTAATTCAAATGACAGAATCATTATTAAATAATGATCTTATTAATGACAACCTGAATCATCGTCTTTAGTAGCTTCCTTATATTAATCACTATTAGAAAGGTCTTCTGAAGTAGGTTCATCGACTATTGGTCCGTCGTCATTGAAGCTGTCTGAATAATCATATTCATTATCAGTTTCATTATCAATAGAGTCGTTTGAATGTGGTACAGCTTCATCACCAACAACTTGAGAATCAACAATAGCTTCATCGTGGAATAAGTTATCACTTTCATCATCCGCTTGATTATCTTTACCAATATCCTCATCAGTGTCTTCATCAATAAGACTTCCAGTGAGTATTTTTGAACTGGATTGCAGTTGTGTTTCTGTTACGACTAAAACGAATTGGACATTCATCATCAGATTCCTACAAAGATATAAAAAGAGAAATCAGAAATAAATAGTCTTAAAATAAATGTAAAGTAAAAATAAATGCAATCAATAAGATTCATGTTTTTACCATTTTTTCATTTTTGACAATTTCCTTTTAATTTGTTTTTTTAATAGACAATGGTAAAACAACATCATCAAAAGAAATTATGTGAACATTATCGATACTCCCATTCTTTGTAAGCCTACGGCGTTTGTTAGTGGCGGGTACATCCTGTATGTTATTTTAAATAAATTACACAAAATATATAAAAGGTTGAAACAAATACGAAGATATTGAATATGTAATGTAAGTATTACCGAATCCTCATCTGATAGTACAATAACAGGTACATTCTTCAATAATGGATCGGGAGTTGCTTCTTTGATACCCTGAAAAGAATTAATAAACATAAACAAAATGATATACGTAACAAACAAACGTTAGTAGGTCATGATTTTGATTGTTTCTATAACATATACGAAATGCAAACAATACGAATCTTATTAATAAAGCTAACGATATAGTATGATTACTTAAGTTTGATATGAGAATACTCATACATACCTTTTGAGAAAATAGAATAAGATGGAAAAATGTCAGTGAGGATCTGTGTATACGATTTACCAATTTATAGGGTGTGGATTAGGTTAACACATGATTATGGTAACAATTTTCACATTTAATTTGATTTACCGAAAATCATGGAAGGTTGTTACTGTCTTTATCAATTCTATTTCCGCAAATCAAGTTTATTTCATAATTTTCAAAGTTTCCTTTTGTTAAGGAGAAAAGTCTGAAGAATTAATTGCTGGTAGTTTTGTTAAGGAGAAAAGTCTGAAGAATTAATTGCTGGTGTAATCACAGACGTTGATTATTTTTATGGGACACGTGTTATTTTTTACAATTTTTGCTTCAAGATGAGTTCTTAGAAACCTTCTTTTATATAGTAGGTAGATAGATAGATACCTTATTAAAACTCCCTTATCTTAATTATATATATTAAAATCACGTATTTATAGAAATGATGAGTTTGATATTTTAGAAACATGTTTAATTATGAAATGCTTAAATAACATTAATAGAGTTGTTAGCAAATCTCATTTTTATAAGCAGTTGTGACATTTGCTTTGTTGCTACTAAAAATAATATTGTACATTTAAGAACTATATTTATGAAATTAGTTGTTTTAAATTATATATTCTTAAACTTTTGAATGTAATTTGTCGCGTTAACCCAACCCTATGGTTCGAGTTGGATCAAACTAATGGTTGTCTATTCGATTATCATTTGAGAAAATCATATATCTTGGATAAATACATAGCGACGCGTGATAGTTAATTTTACATCGAGAACAAGATCTGTGCATGGCAGTATGGCACAGGTCTGAATGCGTAGCATTTAAAAATTTTAGCCAGTAATGTTTTCTGTAAATAGTTTAACATAGAGGAAAATGACAAACGATTATTTTTAAATTTTTTGGCTACCTC
>BQNB010036605.1:8868-32790 GCA_026074375.1 Tanacetum coccineum | reverse complement strand
AGGATTAAAATGAGTCTTGTTCTATGATCCCAAATGAAAATAACGAAAGTCAAACGTATTAGTTAGTAAAGAAAATGAAAAATACAAAAATATTAGTGTTAGTTAGTGTAAATAATAAAAATGGTAAAAACGGGGCTTTTCAAAGCTATTGATTTCTTTAATTCCCCTTGATGAACGCTTAGCTACTTTTCGAGGTTATTAGTCGAGGGGGATCGAGATTCTTAGTTTTCTAAGTGCTTACTTCATAGCATTGCGTGAGGACACGCAATAGTTTAGTATGGGGGATTTTGGTATGTGCTTAAATACACATACCCTTTTTCATTAAAACTGGACTTAAATGACCAAAAACGTACCAGAAATACCTTGTATTTGTATGTTTTCATCTATATTGTGTAGGAAACGGATATCCGAGAAAAGGATGAAAAATCAAGCAAAAACAGACAAAACCGAACACGGAATGGAAAAGCATGAAAAGACAAAGTCAAAATCGAAGCCAAAACAACAAAACCGAGCACGGAATGGAAAAGCATGAAAAGACAAAGTCAAATCGAAGCCAAAAGTCCAAAAAGCCAAAGTCAAAGTCAAACCCGACAAAGTCAAAGTCAACTCCGAAAAGTCAAAGACAAATCCAAGGCCGACATCAAAGAAATACTTAATGGGCCAACCCACACCCATCTAATGGGCTGGGTCAGCCCATTAAGCTATTTATACAAAACCAAAAGCCCAACTATAACTTTTAGGGGGCATTTCTGCCAAACCCTAAAAGTTATACACCACAAGGGCGAATTGTGTAATAACTCTATATAACTTTGGAGGGCAAAACTGCCAGCTCTCAAAGTTATATCACTACAAGGACCACCATTGCAACAAACTTACAAGTATGGGGGTCTTTTCTGCCATTTCCACCAAAACTTTCACCCTGCCCCTTATAAACATTTCCCGCCACATACAAACCTGACCCAAGTATTGTTTATTATTCTTGTTCTCCCCCCCGTCCTCATTTACTATTCACCCCTCTAAACCTCTACTTTCCCACCTTATCCCCACCTACTAGGTTGCCAGAAGACACTGTGGCAATCCCTAAAAAGCCAATTGGCTATATGGAAATCAAGGGGTTATTTTTTTTTTATTTTTTTTTTTTTATTTTATTTTTTTTTTTTTTTTTTTTTTTTTTTCTTTTTTTTTTTTTTTTCACCCCCCCCTCCTTGTTTTTTTTTTTTTTTTCTTTTTTTTAATTTTTATTTTTTTTTTTTTTTTGATTTTTTTTTTTTTTTTTTTTTTTGATCATTTCGACTGGGTCCAAGAAAGTTTAATGGCTAGGGATGGGAACTTTAGTTCTACACACACCAAGAAACACAAGCTGGACTCATCAGGCAATACAAGATACAAGTGAAGACCTTTGCTTTTAGTATAATAGACATCTGTAGTTCATTTGTAAAGAGTCAATTTTTGAAAAGTGAAAGTTGTAAGCCAAAAAATTTGTCCATTTTTAATAATATTGTTTTTAATGTAATTACATTTCTAAATTTTGTATTGTAAATGATTTGTCATTTTAACTTTATGCAAATTTATGGTTTCTTTACATATTGCCATTTAAGTATGGTATTGTCTTTTATCCTGATGTTTAAGTTCATATAAAGCCTTTTAAGCATTGAAACCTTATATATTAAGCTCATTTCATTTTCTATCTAAAAAAGTCAAAAATCAAAAATAAAAAATATTCCAAAGAAACTATCAAAAAAATCAAGGGAGCAGGTTTTTTGAAAGGGATGGTCAAGGGTTTTAGAGGCTTTTGGTAAGCATTAGGATAAGTTTTTAAGCTTGTGAGAGTTAAATCTTGCCAAGAAGCCATGGACTCTTGTAAGTTTTCTTTTAATTTTTGCTTATTTTTGTAATGTTCATTAGCTAATTTATGTTTATCTTGTTGCTTATCTTGCTTATTATCAGATATTTATGCTTGTTTATGTTGTTATTTGCCTACTTTGTCTTTTGTTTAAGATTGAAGTCAAAATTATCCCTTATATGCTTAATACTGCTTGTTTCTTATAGCTTATTTAGTGCTTATTAATGTTGCTTGTATCTTGTTTGCCTACATTGTTTGCTTGTTATCTGGGTTTCCAAAAGCCTAGCCTTAAAACCCTTTAAATCAGTTGAAGTTGATTTTTATCATTTAAAGGGGTGTTGGGTCAAACGTGATAAAGAGGGTAAGACTGGTTTTTGAAAACCATTGGGTTATTTGATGAACTTGCACAAGCACTCTTGAGTTGATTTTAACCTGTTTTTAATAGTTTTCAAGTGTTTAAGATTTCTTAAGGTTTTCTATTGTCTTTATAAACTATGTTCATAAAAACAGTTTCAATGGGGCTTATTTGATTAAGAATCTAAAACAGTCTTTTGTGCCTTATTTTTGTGTCTTTTCTTTGTGTTCAATGTAGTAGAAGTAGTCCCATTTGGTTAGCTTTGGTTTTACTTAAACTGTCAACTCTTTCTTTTAGTCAAATTTTTAGTTCAAAAGCCATTTTTCATTTCTAATTTTCAGTTAGTAAAATTGTTTTTCAGCTTCCATTTTTTTGAGCATAAGCTCATTTTGAGCTAGTCTTTATCTGTTTTAACTTGTATTTTGTTTTTGAGTTTATCTTTCAGCTTATTTTGAGTCTGCTTAATAGCCCCTTTTAAAACTAAAAATAGCCAAAGTTAGTATATGCTGTTTTCACAAGCCCTCTTCTTGGCTCATTTGATTTTCAAACTTTGATCTGATTGAGGATTTTTGTAGCTTATAAGCCCCTCTTTAAGCTCATATGAGCCTCATGCCCATAAGGATCTGTTTGGGGCTTAAAAATTAAGCCCAAACCTTGTCCCCTAGGCTGCCCTGCACCTAATTTGTGGCTTATAGCTTATTGATATTTCTGGCTTATTTGCTTATATTTCCTTGCTTATTTTTTGTTTTTCTTAGCTTATTAGGTGTTAGTGATCGGTTATTTTAGCTTAGTTTTCTTTTTCCTTGCTTAAATTGCCCATTCTAGCTTAACAGTTTAGCTTCTTTAGGCCTTAGAGTAAAAAAGAGTGATCTGCCATGTTAATTTGCTTATTTTGTAGCTTATTCTTGATTTTCATAAAAAGTCGTCTGTTTTAAAATTGCTTATTTTTAGGTGTTTTATAAGTTTTAAAAAAAAGGAAAAAAAGG
This sequence comes from Tanacetum coccineum, assembly GCA_026074375.1. Classification (NCBI taxonomy): domain Eukaryota; kingdom Viridiplantae; phylum Streptophyta; class Magnoliopsida; order Asterales; family Asteraceae; genus Tanacetum; species Tanacetum coccineum. Next base: position 29,606 of record BQNB010036605.1, on the reverse strand, counting down.
GTTTTTATAAAAAGAGAGAGGCCAGGCTCGAACCCTGGACCTCCCCCTTTGCACACACCACACACCACAAACACACACTAACCACTTTGCTACAATAGCTCATCCATTCACATCTTGCACAATTAAATCTTTATAGTCTCTTTTCCTTTTTAGCTTTATAAGCTGTTTTAGCTTATATCTGCTTATTTATAAGCCCACTTTTCTAGCTTTTATTTTTCCTGAATCCAGTACACTTTAAACTACTTTTCTGTATTTTTTTGGGATTTTTCCCATTTTGTTTACTATTTTTTATCATTTATTTTCTTTAAAACTGTTTTTAAATTATTAAAATCTAAATAAAAATTAAAAAAATATAATTCTTTTTTAGAAGATTTTCTTTTATCATATTGCACTTAGGAAAAATAGAAAAACTTTCGTAGGGTCCTTTTTGCAAACTTTCGTTTTTTAAAGAACGGGATTCGTTCCTGGTTCTCGTTTTCTTCATTTTTCAACCTTTTAAGCCCCCGTTTTAGAATTTTCTTTCATTTTTCTTTTAATTTAGTTATTTTAAATTATAAAAACCAAAAAAATTACTTTAGGGGTTAATTTTTGATAATTTAGTTTTCTTTAACTCGTGTTTTTACTTTCCCGTCTAAGTTTTAGGTTTAAATCATTCTAGCTTTAGTTCTTAGGTTTTCCTTAATTGTTTTTGCATTTTAATTAGAAAAACCAAGTCCAAATCTTTATTTTATTCAAACATCAAATATCAAACCGACTTTCGACTTTCCAATTCACTCCTCGTTGGGAGTACGACCCGGTAATATTCTATACTACTTCCGGTTTCATTGATTTTGTGGATTTTGATCCTTATTATATATTTATAAGTAATATATATATATTTATTTATATATTTTAAAGGGTTGATTAATCTCCAAATCAATTCCATTATAAACATTACAACGTTATAGGAAATTTTAACATCTAAACATCTCAACACCATAGTCTTATTTATTCATAAACTAAAAACATCATTATAGAACGACAACTAACCCAAAACAAACATTATTCAACCAAAACAAAACTGATGACCCATGATCAGGACATATAAAACAAAAGACCAAGACTTATGAAAGCCTACTCCTTTTCTTCCATGTCAGCCACATAACCAGCATTCAGACTTGCCCCGACCTGAACACGAGCCAATAGTTGTTCCAAATCCCCGAGCGTCACAGAATCACGAGCAACAATCTCTCTCATGTTCTCCAAAGACCTCGTTGCATCTCCCCGCTCTCCCAATGCCTCCAACTTAACTACCAACCTACTCTTCTTACTCAATGAAATCCTAAGTGAAAAACAAAGATCACACATTAACCCAGCAAAAGATTCATCTTCACTACGTGCTCGAACTAACACCGCCTTCATCTTATCCGGCAAACGAGAGGATTTGGCAACCTCCGTTAACTTATCCAATATAAAAAAAGGACCCATGGATACCAAATACGACTAAAACACTAGAGATGTAAGTATGATACGATAACCTACAACACAGTTTACATATAAATAGGAAAACTTAAGGGCCTTTAATCTTCCAAGTGGAAACTCAAAAGTCATTAGTACAAAAGGAGCCGATTTATAAATGCCTCAAAAAACAGTTACAACATAAAACATTTTGTAACTCCTTTCGCTTTTACTTAGTGAATTAATGGAGCATGAACAAAAAAAATGGCCAATTACTACAATTCCTTATCTGTAGTCGATATCTATATCAACTATAACTAAACAATAACAAATTATTCATACATTCATTGTTCATGCTTACTGCGGATTAGAGGCACTCTTGTATTTCATTCTAAGCACCAAACGCACATTTATCACGCACACAATGATACAACACTTGTCAAAACGTAAACTGTCCATTACCATTGCAAAGTCCTAAATTGGTAATTTACTTATATAAACACGTAAATCATACATACCTTAAACAAACTAAAACATGACTTACACATTCTAAAACCACAATCAGACACCTTTTTAAAAAATAAACACATCAAATTTCAAAATAAAACTTAAAAGACAAGATGCACTCACCTCCGCCAAAATCACAACAGTCACATGAACATACTGTGATAACCGGTGATTTTCTCAGGGTTAAGTATTATAAAATATTATAATTTTGTATTTTGAAGTCTTTCGATCTTGTCAGTTTTCTTGATGAAAGCTGAAAAGTTAACTTCAGTTGACTATTTTGCATAAAACGGTTACGGTTTAACCAGGAGTTTGATGGAGTTTTAAGTTCGTAAGTGAATCACTTTTGATCTGTTTTTCTATTTTAGAGTGGTTTTGATGTTTTCAGTGCTTTCCAGGAAGTTCTCCCGCGTTAAGCGAGAAATCGTCACGCAGCGCGTACCGGCACGAGTTTATTCGAGAGTGGAGATTAAATGAATTGGGAATGTGTTAATGGGTTTATTTATTTAATAAATTCATAATGATAAAATAACGTTGGTTTAAAATGTAAATCGTGAGTGTGAGATTTGAAAGTTATCAGAAAACGGTTGTTTTCGTGAAATTCGGTAAAGGACTGTAACGTTCATAAGAAAATGGAATTTTGGTCAAATAGCAGTTTACAACTCCTATTTTGTGGTTAGAAGTGTTTTTAAAATGGATAAGCAAGGTTCGGTTGAGTTTTGTCAAAAATTCATGTTTTTGGTCTAGAGTCGGCCGGCAACGGCTCAAAATGGATTTTTTGTAACAATTTAAGGTGATAGGTGTCGTGTGAATAACCTAGATTTATGGAAAAGTGATTTTAAACGCAATGGAAATATTTACAAATCCCGAGTAACATTTTAAATTGACGAGAAGTAAGTTTTAAGGGAACCCGACACGGAAACGAAGCACATGAGGCCTCCTAGGATGCTTGGACGCCTACTGTGGGTTTCTCTCTATAATCGGACGAGCAACACAAGGGGGAAAGAGACAAATATTTTGAAGATTTATCCAAGAATACGGGTTAAGAATAGATAGTGGGTTGATAGTTAGTAGACGCGGGTTATATAAAAGGTATTCGAGTTTGTTCTTTTCGCGTCAAAACCGAACCAAGGTCATCCAAACTTGTAAGTTTTCTAAACTTTGTTTAAAGTTGTACTTTTATGGCTATTATGGTGTTAAGACACTAGTTGTACAAGTTGATCGTCGTAAAAATCGAATCTTGGAAACGAAAAATGTAAATAAAGGGGTGTTTGTTTGCGTCGGCTTATTAAGGAGAAGAGAAAGGATTTTAAGTTTAAATATTTTGGTTGTTGTGGTAATTTTACATTTTATAAAAGTTGTTAATAAGGGCTTATTTTGAAGCTTCGCTTATTTAATAAGCTAGGATATAGCTTATTTGACTTTGGGTTATGTTTGGTTTCGGTTTGGGCTCGGCCCAACCAAGGGTCCGTTTTGTTTACTTCGGTCTGACTCAAAAAGTGGGCTCGGCCCACTTGGTTTTGGCTTTGGCTTATTGGACTCGGCTTATTTTAGGCTTATTTGGTTTTCGGCTTGTATAATAAGCTTAATAACTTATTTGGTTTTCGGCTTATATAAAGCATATGGCTTATTTGGTTTTATTGTTTCGGCTTAATGAGCCACGAATATATGTGATTTCGGCTTATATTTGGTTCGGCTTAATGGGCTTGAGACCCATTGGGTTTTGATCTATATTTTAGACTTGTGTAAAAAGGTATGGACTAGATTTTGCTATCGGGCTAAGTACTTAAGACCTTAATGGGCCATAAGGCCCAACAACAAGTAAATGGTTAATGGACTTGGATTGGATTTAGAAGTAAGCTTTCGGGCCCAAGAAAGGAAAATGTGATGATTTGGATTATTGAAGTGAATAAATGGGTTTTTACAAGTATTTACGAGGATGGAAAATGGTCAAATTTGGTCAGTTGTAGTCATTATTGGTAAAACGTTTGAGATTTTAGAATTTTGTTAAAATTGTGGGAAAAAGGAGTTTGTTGAAAATGTTAAGGTTTGAAAACCTTGGGAAACGTTGTATAAACGAACGGGTCATGCCGAAATTTTGTGAAAAATATACTATACTTAGAAAATATTTTGAAATAAATATTTTTGGTCAAAACAACTAAAGGACAAAAGGTGATTTTTAACTAATGACAATTATTAAAGTTGAGTGAGTTAGTACGAACAAAATAAAAATATGGTAAAACTATATAATTACCCTGATTAGCCTGATAAAAAGACAAAAATAATAATAAATATTATTATTTTATTGTTTAGTTCTTATTTATATATAGGGGTGAGCATATGTACCGAGAAGCGCGGTTTTGAATATATATAGTATATATATTGCTAGAAACGTAACCCGCCCGACGGGCGGGTTTGTTTCAGGGTTTTTCTTTTAAAGTTTAAGTGTGTAACGATTGGATTTTTATCACAACGTGATTGTTTTTTATATAAGGTTTTAGACGGTTTGAGAGTATATTTGTTGTTCTGCTGAAATCCAGATGAACTGTTTACTAAGTGGATAACCCGCCCGATCTGCTAATAGTTCATTTTTTGTTTATATACGTTTAGGTTAGAAATGTTTCTTTTTATTGAATATGAACGTTTATTTACATGGCATTACAAATATACATTATAGTGTATATAAGCTGGATATTATAAATCTAAGGTTCTAAATAAACTAAAAGATAAAAGCGAGTCAATTTTTTAACACAACATGAAGGATTATTTACAACTTTAAACGGATTTGAGTGTATTAGTTGTTATGTTGAAACCAGATGAACTCTATTACTAATGGGACGGGAAATGTTTGGGTTTTAGGATTTGTACATCCCTGGGATAAACAATTGAACTTGTAAAATTTAAATAATAAACGTCAATGCATGTTGGTGTTTTGTTTAGTGATCAATTTGGCTTTAGCGTACTTTTTTGATAATAAATTTAATTGCCAATGTCTATTCCGCGAACACGTAAGAGCAAATTAATTATGAACACAAGAAATGTTTGTCAGCAATAATTTATTAAATTGTTACGTAGGCCACCGGGCGGGTTTGCTTCATCTATGCATAGTAGTCGCATTCATGTGATAACATTCAAATAAATATCATTTCCATTCTTATTTATTCTTTTGTTTCTGCAAACAAAGTCCGGTTCATTTGCCATCTTTTATTGATTTTGCAAGTCCAACTCCAGAATCCAGATCCTCACAAGCCCATATTTCTTGGGCCTTTTCTTAATTTTCCTGAAAGTAAATTGTGACTATCTAACTACAGTATCTTAGTATCTTACTAAAAAATGTAACTTATTTATAAACTTTGTAAATGTAAAATATTTTTAAGCCAACATGTTTCTTAACATAAATTTGGTTTCCTGCAAACAGAAGAAGAGTCACAAGTTTAAGTTAAAAAAGGTCAAACTTAATATAAAAATTATAACTATATCGATCGTACCAAAAATGAATTTTGTTTAACTCATCATAACCTAACATTGTAATAATTGAGAACTAAGTTAAATTTGAATCCAACTCTGCAACAAAGTTTTAGATACACTATGAAGTTCCTTTGCTTTCCAGCTATAGATTTAGCAGTCATCATCTTGTCTTCACATGTTCTCAGTCACAATGTATTCCTTTTGTCTTCAAATGTTCTCTTGTCTTCAAACCATCTTGTCTTCAAATGAATTTCCTTTTGAGACCTCTCAGACCTGAAAAGAACACAGTCCGTTGATTCTTTATCTGTTACACATGCTGCTTTTAACTATAACAACAACATACCCAATCCCGCCGGGGCGGGGTATGGGGTTACACATGGTGCTTTTCTATCCAGTTTATATATAGTGACTGAGGAGACAAAACGGGCGGTTGGGCGGATTCGGGTAACGGCCTTAGATTTGAACATGGCTTGGCATATATTCCATGTTTAGGCAGATGTTACAACTTACCAAGTTCAAACCGGTTGGCATTGAGATCAACACCAATGATCCTTGATGCACCAGCAATTCGTGCACCTTCAATCACAAATAAATCATTAGTACCATTAAGAGTAACAAATATGGTACATGGTTAAAGAGTTTCAATATACAATAACTGACAGCAGTTCACCTTTCAAAAATTTTGATACTGGAAATGTGGAGACCGACACTGAGATGCATGGACCAGGAGATCAATCATTTTCCTTAGCTGCAATACAAACAACAAAATTAACCAAGCTTATACTCTTTACTTAAATTTTCTAAACATGAAATATTATAGTATACCTGTACAACACGTTGGTGGTGAGATCCTTCATTTTGTGCCATGTTCAGAAATTATCGGATGACGAGTCAAATTATGAGGATGATCAATGCCTCCATCCTTGTAATAGCAAATGTTCCACACGTCATAGTCAGGAAAACTTCATAGTGCCATGGAAATATGCTAATAACAACATTTTCAGCCTTGTGAAGAGCATATTCAGGTTATGTAGAAGCGTTTATACTATGTTGGCTTGTGCATTTGTGTAGGGATTCCCGGGATGAAACCGCTTCACCTGACCATATACAACACTACAGCATGTCAAATTGCAGTTTCCCTTGTGTGAGAGGTATTAGTAAAGAAAGAGTCGGAAGGATACCGAAAAATTTATCGTTATGTTTTTGTCGTTAGCCAGTCTATCAATAAGAGCATAGGTAACACATCTGATTTGAGCTCCCTTGCATCCAGACATCCTAATTTGTTAGTTAGTATATGGACTGTAAAAAATGTAAATTCTTCACGATACAACAGACCAAGCATCTTACATCACTAATGATAATATTTTAATTAAAAAAATTACCAGTTAAAGCACCAAAAATGAAACCTTATATTGTTAGGCTTAACGCGTTCAAGTGCCATAATTTCCTAAGATCTAGATAAGTTTTATAATAAAAAAATCAGCAAATCTGAATTTTGTACTTCTCATTCAACTCAGAAGATTCGATCGATGCACCATTCAGACTATCAAGTTAAAAATGTGTAAACTATAGCGTTCTTACATTGTAGGGAAGCATGCCTTCCTTTCTGGAGTATAACAGATCGTTGTTGCCAAGCGCTGTTGCTATAGATCCATAGGGCAAGCTTCCTTAATTTCTCATTTTGGAGAAGCAGAGTTATAATCCTTGTGTAAAAAAAATATAACAACACTCGCTTAGCCATAAGAAAGATCATCAATACAATAAGTTTGGTTTCCTTCGTCACCCTCTTTAGGTTATGATTAGCGATGTTATAAGGGATTTAAACTGGTACAAAACGCAAACCTTGTGCTTAAAATTGCCCTCATCGAATATTAAGTAATAAATAGCATAACTGTTTAAGACAATATAAGGTAGAATTAAATCACCTCAATCGCCATTACTCAAAAGCTTCCTCTGCTAATTACCTTATCCTTCACCCATTTCCTCTGGTTTGGAAACAACAGCAATCACTGCCTGTAGAATATGCTTGAAAGTTCGTACTATCATTTCATATATGCACATGGATTGCACATGTGATAATTTTTCTAAGCTTAACCTAATCAAAAAGACATAATACAACATAGTTTCTGAAAATATTCTAAATAACAAACACCACTAAATAAATAAATAAAAACTCTTTGCAAAGATCAATACTGCAAGCATGGTGTATGTTTATAATGAGTCAAAGAGTATAGTATAAAATTGAATAACTTCACTTTCTGGAACACTTGCCGCATTGCATCAGAAATACTTAATTAAGATAGACCCACATATAGATTTCCCAAAAAGTTATATCGATGCACTAACCACTTGTCCCAGAGAACGCATGCGCAGACTACGTGTGTGCATAAAAACCGTAAGAGTTGGCCCATCAACTGGTAATCATTCCAGTGAACCAAAATCTGCAAAATGGATACACGTAAATGCAAGAACTTGTCAAATGTGACACTTACATAAACGTCAGTTGGGAGACGAATTATATAACATTTGTAGCTTTGCCTTACCAATTTTGGAAAAGAAACTTCATTGTAATATTTTTGTGACTCTCAGCTCCACCAAAGAATACATAAAACAAACAATAGGTTATTACATCATAAGATAATATAGTGTCAACACGTCCAACGGTTAATATCCAGATGTATATCTATAAGATATTATGTTACTAACATAACCCACCCAATGGGCGGTTTCACTTCATAATATTGTAATGTTTACAACGATTATAGCAACTGATAATGATACAATTATACGAATATCTTGAACTAATGAAAAATAAAAAAACACCTAGTCGACAGACTAATTATTGTTTAAATATATCGACTCAAATAATTTACTTGTTTTGACCCATTACACACCCCGATTGACACCATACTATTTTTAGCTCAAGTATAGCAGTTGCAGTTAATGAGAATCGTTAGAAAAATATACGCTTACTTATATGCATGCTTAACTTATTGCTTTCCGATTGCAAAGGGTTGATAATCTTTAAACCACTCACATACATTCAGGCCCACCTAATTAAATCAACTCTAAAGATCCTAGACTAAAAGATGCAGAAACTTGTTATAAAGTTCAAAACCACCACTTACTTTTGAAACATTCTTCTTCAAAATGTCAAACTTGTTCAGAAACAACATGAAGGATGTTTTCTACATAGGCCAAAAAACACAAGTAGTTCTCATCATGTAAGAACGACATATAGACAGTTAGGATCTTAACTCGTGAATATTATTAATAATGAACATTATATAAATCACTCCAAAATAAGAAAAGTGTCGAAGAACCATATGATTTAACCTTGAAACGCTTGCTTTAGGACCTATTCAAAAAGTTCTTTTGTCTCCATCATTAGGTTCTTGTTTTCATTTTAAAATAAGGTTTGATCGTACCTGGAGACGGTTAAAATAATAGATCAATCACGTTAGCATTTGGAGTTGTCAATATATACTCACATCTTAGAAAATAATATTACTCGCTAATAGCCGCACAAAATATCACAGCTATAACACCTTCAAATAAATGAATCCACATCCTTTGCTCATTTCTCTGGCCTCCTACATCAAAAATTTTATATAATGTGCCGCTCTTTTTGTTCTCCCTGCAATCATCCATATTATTACAATACTAATAGTATTGAATAGTGAGATATCGACATAGGTATCACTGTCAACACCATGAGAAGTGACAAAAGGTAATTAAACATACATACGTAATTAGATAATAAAAATATAAGGTTGAGAACAACCGAAATATATTACAGAACTGATTTCCTACTACACCGGTTGTACGAACACGTGCATGGAGAACATCCTCCTGCTCATTTAAAAGGTATTAACACTTGAAGAATATCATTCAATAAAACTACCTTAACTAAGAGACAATATATCAAAAAAGTTTCAACAGGTGTAAAAATAGAATACTTTAGTTTTCACCGAGTTCATATATGAATGTAGTTTCATTTGACATGTGAAATTGTTTATCTAGAGCAGATAATTAAAACATATGAACTGATATATATTCTTACCTGATGTGCAAATCATGTATCATATCTACATTTATGCATGTTTATAATGTTAGTCAGAAGTAAATACTTGTCTTTTTTATAGGTTTACGTCATAAGATTTGGGTGTTTACTTACTAAGTAAAGAATCATCCCAAACGATGATAAAAATGTAGCGGCCAATATTACAAGTGTATCGATGAACCTTTTTATATTACTGAAATTTTAAAATATATAAAAAGTGCTAGTATTGGCATACCTTTAAGAATAACTGTAACCTTAGGTCATATAAACTTTATGTTTTGTCCGCAAATAAATCATCCTAAAGGATGCTCATTTACGTCTGTACCAAGTCACAACGAAAGGGATGAGATTTCAAAACCAAACAAACAAAAAGAATGAAATTAGTAATAAAAAGATAATAAAATTAGGAAGATATATATAACCTTACAAACGCTTAAAAGCAATCTCAAGTAAAAGATATAACTTATAAACATCATGATAATGGTAAAAAAAATCAAGTTTATTCATACCTCGAACCAATGATACCATCAGTATGATTACATGAAACTATGACATCGTATACACCCAAAGGGCCTTCTTGAATTTCCTTGTAAAGTTCAAAATAAAGACGTAAGAAGAAGAAAAAAATGAACAAAGAGATCACGGCTATAAAATGTATAGGGTTTTGTGGGTTACGTATATATCTTGATATATTTTATAAAAATCTTGATGTATTTATAAAAATCAAATATATCAACATGGTATATTATTATTGTTTTTCATAGTAAAACACAAATGGTGGCTTGGCTAAGTTGGTTAACCTTGTTGCAACCTAACAATAGGTCATGATTTCAAACCTTGCAATGTATCTAATTTTTAACATAAATTCGGAATTTATTAAAATTTATTAAAGTGTGTGTGCCATGTCATTATTGAGGTGGCGTCCAGTCACTAAATCATATTTATACACTGTTAGCCCCATATATATATATATATATATATATTACCGATTTCAGAAGTGTTGATTTGTTTATTTTCGATTCTTGAATTCTACTCACTTCTCGTCAGATTTCTTTGGAATATTAGTCAGTTGTATCGTTCAACGATTTGAGGTGTTTGAGCTATATTGTATTGATGTCGCACTTTTCCTCAAGTGCGCTTGAGTCGTGTTTGCACTAATTTCCTCTACAACATTAATATTAGATAAAGTTTTGATAATGAGATAAGGTCGTGGTAATGAGATGACAGTTTTTGTAATGAGTTAACTGTTTTGTAATAAGTTAACAGCATGAGATAACGAATTTGGAATGGTATGAAGTTGAAATGGGATTTTAGGATGAAAATGAGGATTTTGTGTGAGTAAAGACGAACACTTGTACAATAAGATAATTTTGTACGAGTATTAATAAAGTGAACATATATTAGGTCGTTGTCGGGTACCATTGTGCGCTTGCATAGAGATTGTTTGTGATTTGCCTTATTTGAGATTGTGCGGTTGCTTTTGATTGCTGATTGAGGTGAGTTCTCGTAGCCCCATTTTTTTGCTGTTTTCCGTTGGGGGAAAATGATACTCAAATGTGTTTTGAAATGTTTTGAATTGAACTGTGCGAAATGTGGTTTTGTTTTTTGACAAGATATGTGCTTATGACTGCTATGTTAATATTATGTGTTGTATGATTGTTTTGGATCCGCATGGGTTACGAATTACCCTGTATGTGTATGATTGTTTGGATCGGATGGGTACGCCTACCTAATATTTGTGTCATTATTGGAGGGGATGGGTTTAGCCTACCCTAGTTTGTGTGTGGTCCTACCCTAATTTAGTGCTCCATCTGGTAGGCCCTTTAGGTGCGTAAGTGGCATAATGGTGATTGATTTATTGGGTTGTTTGCATATATATTCACTGTCATATTCCACTATTGTCCACTGTTTTGAAATATTGGCACAGATTTTGGGTTTAAGGTCAAACCTACGAGCTCACCAACATTATTGTTGACGTTTTCGAGTATCATTTTCAAGTGTGTCAAACAAAGGTATATGAATGGTATTGGAAGAGCAAAGATGTAACCCAAGGGGACTGGGTCGAGATGGGTTTTGATTATTTAATTTTGTCAAGTCTTAACTTGTAAAATTTATGTAAACCCAAGTTTCATTCTTGTAAATTGTAAAGTGTGTGATCTTGTATCTTGTGCAATGAATGGTATCGTCGCATCTCGTGTTTCCGCCACTGACGGGGTGTGACACATACAATTCGACAAAATACGCATAGCAGGTACCCTGCTACAAGGCTTCTAAATCAACATGTACACATAAAAACACACACGTTACTCGGCTACTAAATAACCATTATTAGATACAGTCGATAATTTCATAGAAATGGAAACCGAAAACAAATAAAACATATACCGGGAAAACTGATCTACCCGCAAAAAATTCCCAATACTACTAAATCTACACATACCAGTCACCAAAAACCAATCCAAAACAAGTAAAAAACACCGCTATCCACTTCTAACCTTCATAACTGGGAAAAAATCCAAAATTTATACCTCTAAAACAAAAGTAAATATCACTTGCAACTATCTTTGAACTAAATGAAGAGGAGAATCTGAATACTATACATCTGAATACATAATTCACTAACAATTATAGTGTGTTTGGCTTTTTGTTTTCAGCTGCCTTTTGAACCCATAAACAACAACAGATTTCCACACAGGAGTGGCTTATTGCATTTCTCAAATCAAAAAATTACGCCAACTAATCTTTTAGGGAAAATCAAACCATTCAATCATAACTTCAGATAACAAACATTCATTGACAGACAAAGCAACAATATTAACAGCACACTAAAACGCATAAAAATAATTAAAAACACAGATTAATATAGATTAAGACCATAATATTCATTTTTCCATTAGAAACATCATTGGAGTAGTTCATACAAGGTTGTCCTACAAGTAGCTTCACACATAAACAACGAAAACAAAAGACATAACATTATTAAACCATAATCACCAGTCCAAAAGACTACCAATCCCTCTATTTCAAAAGACATAGCTTCACTTTGACATCATTCAGAGTTGATGGCAACATCCATAATCTCCAAACGTGCTTCCAAGGTACTGATCTGCTCCTCAACTCCATCAATGCTTTCATTCAACAACAACTTATCATTCCACATCCTTCTACTATCCCTCAAACACATCAAGCTATCAAAATACTCATCCAGATCATTCATAGCTTCCATTTATGTAATCATTGCATTGACCTAAGATAAAGAACTCCTTACACCCTAGGCTTTATTATAGAGGGTCCTAAGGAAACATTTGGCTTCAGCTATTTCTTGCTGGATAAACACCTTCATGTATTTTGGAGTCTCGGTCTCGCCACTAAATTCAACAATTTCATCGATTGCACGCCTTGCAACACCATGAGAAGATCCAAAACCTACCATTGAAAGAAAGTAAAAGCAATATGTGGATGTATAGTTGTTGGTGAGAGATTGTGAGGTGAATGATCAAGTTAATTCCAAATGAGGGTATATATAGGGGGTTTGTGTGGTGGAGAGAGGGTAGAAGAACCATCATTACGATGGAAAATAAGGCGGCGAACTGAAATGAATTAAAACGCCGGTCAAATCATATACCAATGGGAATTGAGATTTCACAAACTAAACCCTAACACTTTTAACAACACACAAATTAAATCCTCCATCTTTCTAACTAACACAACCTAAACCCATCACCTTTATATTTTAGACATAGAACTACACTCAACTCAACCATGCCTTTCATTAACAACCTACGGACATAAAAGTCGACTTGGCGCTAACAGCCGTTTAAAACAATAGCATTCGTGTCTTCTAAAATACAAAGAAAAACTTTATGCACTTCGAAACTTCAGTCTCCCCACTGAACTCGATAAGTTCATCAACTACACGATGAGCAATCGGCAAACCTAATCCTGAAGCCGCCATAAAAAACAAGAACATAAAATAATTTTAATCGCATTTTAGGTAGGTATTAGATGACTTATAAACATACACACACCGCATCGCATATATATAGATGGATTGTGTGGTGGAAATAAGCCGAGCAAATCCATCATTACGATGAAAGTTCAGGCGGCGTAACAGGCAGAGGCGTCAAATTGTTTTAAGTGAGGTATTGAATACCATTTTCTCATTGGCACAAATAAAACCCCTATAACTTTGTTATTCCCATGAAAAACCCTACACAACATAAACAATTACAATCGAGAACAACAAAAAGAAAAGTATCTTTTCTGTTAGTTTAGGTTCAAATAGCGGTCCGTAACTATGTAACATGGCATCAATAGGACACAAACGCTATCCACACATTCTCTCATGATAACTAAACAACCTCGAGGAAAGGCATAACATCTTTGAGGCCTCCCAACCGCGATGTGAACTTATACTATGTTTCGGATACTTAACCCAAAGATTTTACACAAGACCAAGCCTGGTGCAACGCATGGGTGTGGCCACGCCTCGTGTTTATATATATTCAAGTTTTAGGACCATTTTAACACCTCATACAAAAGAAAACCAAATAAAACTAACTTTGATATACAAATAACTAAATCGAGCCTCTATTCTGTATATTTATGTAATCACTTTTAGCCATGTAACTTCTAAGTAAGTTTCTTCTATATATAATTGTATTTTAACTTTCAAGTTGCTTTGTCAACTTATAAAGATCTTTTTATTAGGCTCATATTTTATGGATATATATAACAAATATTTTAATCTCATAGTGTGTATTGTATAGCTTAGTTGGCTACAAATATCATAGATCGTCTATGAACTAATGGTTGAAACTCCCACATCTTTTTACATAACACTTTTGCAAATAGCTAAATATTATCATGTAGAAAGTGAATGTTGAATTTATTTGTTGTAGTTAGTCCAAGTTTGTCCAACAACTCCACCCACTTTCATCATGTTTTGTCAGGCAAGTCCCATCTTGTATTTTTGTAGACTTTGACCACTATCAACATTATCATATGTTCATCTTTCCTTCTTCTATTCCATGTAGCAAGTGCATATATCTATCTAAAAAAGTAAAGCGAATGAAAATATAAGCTAACAATATATACCATCTTAGTTACGTAGTATAAGTAAAAAATAATAAATCAAGGAATCAGAAGACCATCTTATATAATTATAAAATACACTATACATTGTTGTTAAATTAATACAAAAATTTCACACGTTCATACTTTTACTAATATTAATTAGAAAAATGTGTTTGGTTATAGTATAAAAAAGAAAAGCAGTGTAAAAAACTAAGAAATTTACAATTCCAAAAACAAACTCTATATATCTTAGATATTTTTGTGTACAAAAGGTGAAAAGGGAAAGGCAATATACATATATAGATTTCAACAAAGAAGAATAGAAGATATTGCAAAAAATGAATAAACATACGTTTGATTCATGTCACAAACTCGTTGGCTTTGAAATTTCTCAAAATATCTTTCATATCTTAGAACACCACCATAAACTACTCAATAACATAAACAACAAATCAAACTCATGTAACAGAATCAAACACATATAACCATTAAAGTAAAAATATCAAGTTCAAACAAATATTGGAACCTTTAACCAAACGTGTTGTCCCTCTTAAATTCTAACCTGTTAAATCCGGATGAAATCGAGCAGAACATCACGCATGCACATATATTTGTTAGAAGATGAAGAAAACACACACCAACACTTAAACACATAAAAACTAAGGAAAGAAAACGTAATCCACAAACAAATATCTCTTACATCTTATAGAATTGGAAGTGGGAAGAGAGAGATAGAGCAACTCGAGAATCATATATATATTTGTTTACCACGATCACCACAAGGCAACAACCCACTCACGTCAACAACCAAACCTAACAACCGAAGCCACCCAGTTAGATGGCGGTATGGTGGTGGTTATCGTGGTGCCAGTTGGTGGCGCCGGTTAATGACGATTTACAGTGATGTGGTTTACAGTAAGGGTGGTGTGAGTTTTAAATCTCTTTGTATGTGTTGGAAGCAATGAGAGGGGAGAGATGAGGTTTATATATGAATATAAAGGATGTTCTACATTTAATTTTTGTTTGAAGTGGGCTCGGCTGTTACATTTTTACATCATAAATGAGCTGTTACATACTTACTTTTTAAATGGATTGTACAACACATAATTAAAGATATTTATTTTTTCCTCTAATGGTTGTATTAGATTTTTCTCAAAAAAGAAATGTTTTTTATTTAAAATTTTAAGACTTCTAAAATTAAAATGGTAATGCTTTATAAAGTACTAGACAGTAGAGATAGAGATATAATATACTAGACATCATCGACGCCCTATTTATTTTCAAAAAACAGTCGCCTCACTGCGATATTTTAGGGTTTCGCCGTTTCTTTTATAAATCCGATCAGTCAAACACCATCAATCTGTGTTCAATCAAACACCATCAATCAGTTGCTAATAAGGTCGCCTGTTAATCATAATCATTATTTATCGCTTTTTGTAACGTAATTAAATGGGAGTTTGTCTAAGCTTATTTATGGGTTCTAGCTTTTATGTTTTCGGCTTATGTTTTATCAGGTCAAAAAATTTCGGTTTATTTTTAAATTTTGTGGGCTTATATAAGATTGTTATGACATAATAAACTTATATAAGCTCATAAGCCTAATATTAAACTTACAAAAAAACCCTAAATATATACAAGTATTGTTGTTAACCCTTTTTTATCAGAGAATAATTATGCTTGGTTGTAATATATACCAGTGGATATGTGGTCCATGTGGACATGTTTTAATTGCAGGTGTTTGATGGGGAGTTATACGTTGCAGATTGTGGTAGTGAACTAGTATGTCGAGAAGATAGAGTTGAGGGGCATTTGGAGATCGATTGCTGGAAATGACTAACAGTATGAATGAATGGGAATTATATTGCAGGGAGTAGGTCATTATTGAAGATGACATACACCCTTTAAATGCAATTTCCTACTTTTTAATACTGTTTGCCATTTCTGGGAATCTCCTCATTGTTCTCAGAATCTCAGCTATTTTCTTGATATGCGTGTTCTATCACCGGGATTTGAATATTTCGATGAATCCAACATTGAACAAGATTCAATGGCGAATAAGGTAGTCTTGTTACTCATAATAATAATAATTTTTTATTATAGTATTATAAGATGTGTGTAGGGTAAATGTGTTTTAAGAGAGTATAGTTAGTACTAGCTAAGTATTTGTAATGATTTGATCCAAGTGATAGGTTACTTTTTGTTTTCACTTATGTACTAGTAGACAAATAGTTAATACGTATTTCTATGTGCCGTGGTGGCAGATGTTTAATGGCTAGATTTACGTAATTGATTGTTCTGTGATGTCAGTAAACTAGTATGACAAGAAGAAGAAAGAATTGAGGGAATGCAAACATTGCCGGAACGGGCTGTATAGTATGAACGAGTGTGAATTTTATGAGGGGAGCATGTCATGATTGATGATGACATACACCCTCTAAATGCAATATCATACTCTTTCATACTTACGGCTGATTCTAGCAATCTACACAATACTCAAAACTCTATTGTTGATATACTTTTTCATCATCGGATTTTGAATATTCCCATGAATACGACGGCGGAGAAGAATCAATGGCTACTAAGGTAGTCTTGTTGCTCAAAATAACTATTATTTTCAGTATTTTGTAATTATACTTTTATAAGATGTGTTTGCGTAAATATTATAAAAAAGAACGGTGAGCAACTTTTTGTAATAAAATCTACATTAGTTACTATCTAAGTATTTGTAATGATTTGATTTAAGTATTGAGTTACTTTTGGTTTTCATTTATGTAGTAGTCAAATAGTTAATGGATAAGTGGACGTGAACTAATGTATCATGTGGCGTGGTGTTGGCAGGTCTTTAATAGAGAGTTATACATTGTGGATTGTGTTGCAATGGATGGCACTAAACTGACATGTCAAGAAGAAAGAGTTGTGGTGAATTTGGTGATTTCCGGAAAGGACTAAGAGTATGAGACCGAGTGTGAATTGTATGTGGGGAGTGTCATTATTGACGATGACATACACCCTCTAAATGCAATTTCCTACTCTCTAATATGGTTAGCCATTTATGGCATTATAATCAATTATTTTCTTGATATACATGCCCATTGCCGGGATTTGAATTTTTGATGAATCCAGCGATGAAGAATCAATGGCTAATAAGGTGGTCAGTCTTACTCATAATAAACAATATAAACTGTTTTTATTGTAATAAAACTTATAAAACTTGTGATTTTGTTATTCTGTTTTTTAAAGAAAATAATAAGAAAATGTATATAATTAGTAAAAAGATGGTTAATGGATATGTGAGCATCTTCTAATGTATTATGTGACGTGGCTTGGTGGTTGCAGGTGTTTGATATCATGCTGCGATGGTAGTGAATTAGTATGTCAAGAAGAAAAGAATTGAGGGGCATATGGAGATTGCCGGAAAGGTCTTATAGCATGAATGAGGGAGAACTATATATGTATACAGGTAGTATTGTCATTATTGCTGATGATATACACCCTCTAAATGCAATTCATACTCTCTAATATTATTTGCCTTCTCTAGCGCTCGCTGCATTGTTCTCAATTATTTTCATGTTATACATGATCATCAATGGGATTTGAATATTTTGATGAATCCAATGGTCGAGATGAATCAATGGCTAATAAGGTAGTCTTGTTACTCGTAATAATCAATTTTTTTAGTCATTATTGCAATTAAGTTTAATAAAATGTGTTTGCGTAAATATGTTTCAAGAATGGTTGGGAATATGGAGTCTCGTTGAAAGTGTGGATGATGACATGAATGGGTGAGGAACTACTTTTAGGGGACATGGGAATCATGCGGATGACATCGATTCCATTCCACATCCTCCAAATGCGATTAACAATTTTTCATATTGTGAGCACTTTTCGGCGGTCTCCGCATTCTCCTCAATTCTCTTCAGAAGGAGCCTTGCCTCAAAGGAGAATCCAATTTACATCAAGGTTTGAGATATTGTCCTCAGCACTCTCTATCATCTTCTTTTTTATTATATCCATATAATACTGAGGGACCTTCAGGGGCCCACACTTTACCAAATCATTAAGACAAGAATTAAGTGTGCCACAATCCTTAGTGCAGAACCAATTGTGAGGAGGCAAATCTTGAAACAGGATTTGCCTCCTGGCAATTGGTTGTGCACTGACGATCGTGGCACACTTCATTCTCGTCTTAATGATTTGGTAAAGTGTGGGCCCCTGAGGGTCCCTCAGTATTATATGGATATAATCAAAAAGAAGATGATAGAGAGTGTTGAGGACAATATCTCAAACCTTGATGTAAATTGGATTCTCCTTCGAGGCAAGGCTGCTTCTGAAGAGGACACAGCTCAGCTTCTTGAAGCTGTTTATATTTCATGTGAGAATGCTTATATTCTACTCGCAATTACATCTATGAGCATAACTAGTAACCATTTATTATGTGTTTTCATATAAACATGACGTGTTCAAACCATTTATTGAGTCGGTAACCAGAAGCGATTTCATAGAGTCAATACCATACGAGTAAGCATAAAATGACGTCTTGTTAAAATTTTAGTACTTTATATATCTTCTAACATCTAAATCTTTCTCTAACCAACAGGTTGAAAATGGGTGGCTCGACAATGAATGGCTCATACTTTTCAAGAGTAAAGTGTGCTTTGTTCACTTTAAAGAATAACCAAGTTTATAAATTTTAATTATCTTCGGTGCTTGTTAGAATTCCGGTTTTCAATTATCTCTAGATTGGGTGGTGACTTATTAACAATTTTTATGATGAACAAGCATCTCCAGAGCTGTTGTTAAATCTGGTTTGTTTCGTGTTTTTGGAAGAAATATTGCAGACTTGTCCATTGTGGCTACCACTAAAGAATACCAAGGGAAGGTGCATGTATTAATTCTATCCAATCTACCTACTATATAAAACAAGTTTTATAAGAAGTGATCTTAAAAAAAATTCCTTAAAAAATGACACCTGTCCCATTCTTTGTGTTCATAAGAAATCGAGAAGTAAAAGAAAACCAACCTTGAAAACCCCGGTTCGTGATGAACCCTACAACCGTGATGGTTGATGAAGGCAAGGAACATGCCAAAACCGAAGACACACACGAAGATGTTGGGAAACTAGAGAAAGATGGGAACAAGGCTATCGTGATGATAAAACCTTTGCAACAAACCAACAAAAGCCATGAAGATTCAAGTGGAGATGGCGGCACTAACCCCGCTGGAATTTGGTTCAATTAGAAACCGAAAAGTCATCAACACCAAGGATCAAGAGCAAGAAGAAATCAAGGAACAAGAAGATTGAATTAAACAAAGACTTATGATCTTAAGGGGAAGTATGTTGGAAGATTTTAAGATCAAAGTCTTATTTACTTATGTTTAGTTTATGCAGTATGTATATTTACATTTGTACAGGCCTAATTCGTTTAGTTAAAGGGCTGATAAACTCAAGTCTGTTGGCCTTAGGCCCAGACCCGAAACCCTTGTTAGGTTAAACAGTTACATTCGGTTAATAAAAAGTGAAAAGGTACAACGTATGGTTTCTGTAAACCATCACGCCTCTTCACAAAATCACACCGATTAGTTTTTATATATAGGTAGGATTCTGTAAATCAAATGTTAACCCTTTTCCAGTTTATATATCAAGATTTATATTAAAGGGTTCAACCCATCTTCTTTGTTTCTTTTTATGTATTCTTGAATGATGATTACATGATGCTTGTTTGATCATTATTCGATCCTGGAAACCCATAATGAACCTGTGCAACACATTCTAAATAATCACCGTCTCACAATTATTCCCCATTTCAACAATGCCTTGTCAAGAGAGAACCTAAAAAAAACCTCCCCATCGCAATGTTTCCCCAAATCTCTCCCACCAAGAACAAACATCCACAAATCAGTGTTTTAATTCATAACAAACATCACCAAAATTGTTCATGGAAGCTGCTTCCCAAAGGTATATCTTATTGCTTTTTGTTCATGTATTTAAATTAAATATTAAGTATATTATAATTAATTGCTTTTTCTTCCTCCAAGAAGTAACTTCTTGCATGAGGTGTTTTATGAAAAAATTGAATTCAAAACTGTTACCATCTCTGCCCATTCTTTACACAATCGGTCTCTTTCTTATTCGTTTTTGTTGTCTTCTTTCATGGAAGCTGCTTCCCAAAGCTGCTTCACAATCGGT